>CM053593.1:383959304-383996623 GCA_028646575.1 Pseudocheirus occidentalis | reverse complement strand
GTAGGGGGGAGGGGGATGAGAGGAGGGAAGATGGCAGGGAGGGCAGGGTCTGGGGGAGGGATGCTGGAAGCACACACTTCAGTAAACAGACAGGGACAGGGTAGAGAATAGAACAAGGGGGGAGGAGGGATAGGAAGGAGAGACAGACGATCACTGTCACAATATGTCCACTATGAAGATGTCCTGTATAATCACACATCCATAGCCTACATTGAGCTGAGTGTCCTTCCAGTTGGGGTGGGTGACAAGGGAAGAATCAAAAGAATCTAGAATTTAAAGTTCTGCAATACCTGCAACTAGGAATTAAGATATACAGGGGCTGGGATGGGGAGACCCTCCCTGCCCTACCAGAAAATAAGAGAGCAGAGCAGGGGAGGGGCTTTACAGTGGGATTGCTGTTTTAGGGTTGGGGCAGGGTCAAGACAGGGAGAAAATGTGTAATTCAAAAATGTAATGAAAATAAATAACGTAAGCAAGAAAACAAATAAAAACTAAATTTTAAAAAGAAAATTCCTACTCTGGGCCAGACACTGTATGAGGTGCTTTGGGTGCAAAGGCAAAAAGGAAACAATTCCTGCCCTCGGGAAGCTTCCATCTAAAACATCCCAACTCCACATGTGGCCACAGGCAGGCCACTCACTCTATCGGACTCTCAGTCTCTTCATCTTGTAAATGGGAACAACAGTAGCACGCACCTCACAGGGCTGTTCTGAAGTTCACATGAGTTGTCTATAAAATGTTATAAGTCCTCAAAATGCAATATAAATTATTTATAACAATGATGATCTTGATTATTACATTAATATAATAATAACGATTATTCATTTGTCCTCACTGTAAGTTCATTGACCTCATTCCCCAGCAGTCTTTCTACCATGTTTGACTTGACTAAGCACATTTCATAACCAATTGGGAAGGTTCACCCAGCCCTTAGAGATGTCAGCACCTTTACTGCCATTCTGGGCTAGAAGCCATAACTATCACTCTCCTTGAAGGACACTTAGATGTCATGCCATGTCACCCTGGGCCTCCGGAGGGTTTGGTCAAGCATCCAACAATTTCTTGGTCTCCTTCAGAAAGTAAGAATCAGTCTGATTTCCCTTTCTCTTTCAAAATTTGTCTTCATTGCAAGACCTTCCAATTCGGATCATAGATGGAGAGCTAGAAGGACCCTCAGAAGCCAATTAAACTTTCATTTTACAAGAGAGGGATCTCGGGCTGAAAAGAAGGCAAGGGACTTGCCCAAAGTAAATAGCAGAGCTGAAATTTGGGCCCAGATCCTCAAATTCCAAGCCCAGCATCCTTTCCCTTGCCCACCTATTTTCTCTTTCTTGTTTAAGTAATACCTCTGGGTGAGATGACTGAGTAAGCAAACTTGGCTTACCAGGCATGCTCTTGATTCCCTGTTTTCAAAATGTAACCTTCCCCTAGACTCTCATCTCGACCTTCTTACCACAAAGAAAACACTTTCACCATTTTCTAGAATATTTCCACCAGTGCTTCTAACTACTGTTTCTGGATAACTGGCCAAGACAAGAATCTTGTTTTCCCAGCATCTTAGTTTTGCTCAAATGAGATACTGTATATATATTGCTTTGAAAACCTTACATTTCTATTTTTCACCCATCAATAATGAACTGAAGAGGAGGTCAGTCATCAAAGGGGACAGACAGATCCAGAGACCCCTCTTTGCATCTTCTGACACTTGTTCCATCCAAGGGCACCATTTTGGGATCCACCAGTAGCTTCAGCCCCAAGATAAGCCCCCGGCAGAGAACCCACCACTAAGCCACTGTGTTAAAGCTTCCATCTCTGTGAGCTCGGAGTGCTGAGACTTAAACACCAAACACCATGTCCCCCAAACTCATCCACTGAGTAAAAATGCTCATAACTTACAAGCTGTTCTGCCAGCTCATAGTCCAGGTCCATCAAATTCACCGTCAAAGGCCGATTGTAGGTGAAGCCACGACCAAATTCCAACTGCATCACATTGTCATAGTTGGCAACCCGTTCAAGGCCAACAAAGATCAAGGCCTTCACACCTGTGGGGAGAAAATGGGAAACAGGCCCATGAGAGTTACCATTTAAGAAGAGGCTTTGGCATCTCTATCCAAGCCACAAATGATCTAAAGCTTAAAGGGACTTCAGAGCTAGACCCATCTCCCTCCCATTTGGCAGATGAGAAAACTGAGGCCCAGGAGGTTAAATGACTGGTACAAGGCCATATGGACAATAAGTGGATTGGATTGGAACCCATTGGAACTTCTGGCTCAAAAGCCAGGGCCCTTCCTACTGCCCCACACAGCCTCCCTGTACCACACCATAAGTATGATGAGGACTCCTAAAAGGTTTTGGGGTGTCACTGCAATGTTTAGGGAAAGAACTTGCTGTGACTCAGGCATAATAAACCATTCTGGGACTTCTCCATGTGAAGGCAAAGGTCTAAAGGTCCAACAACTAGGGGACCCCCTAATTTACAGATGAGGGAAATAAAACTGAGCTCTGGAAACCTTCCATGGATCCCCAAGAAGCGGCCAGGTGGCCTCTGCTCAAAGACCCCAGCAGGGGCAGCCTCTCTACTCTTGGTTAGCTCTCCCGGTCAAGGTCAAGCCTAAATTTATTTGCCTCCCGTTCACATCCACTGGTCCTATTTTTGCCCTCTGAGACCCAGTAAAAGGTCTTTAAGCCCTCTTTCCCTTCCTGCACTCTCCACTCCAGTCAAACAGAACTACTAGCTGCTCCCCACACGGGACATCACATCTCCTACCTCCATGACTTTGTACCAGTGGTCTCCCATGCCAGACAATCCCTCAGATACATGAAGATGGTGATCACATCCCCAAGCCCAGCCTTTCTTGCACCAGTTATGCCAACCATTGTACCTACCTTCTTCTTGCAGCTCAGCAGATGCTTTTTGTAACTCAGCCAGGCTGCCATCTACCCCATCGGTAAAATGAATAACCACCTTGGAAAAAGGAAAATATAGAAAAGTCAAGCCTCTTAAAAATCACCAGAATTTCCAACAAAGGGGATCTTCAGGACAATTTGCCCCCATGCCCACCATGTGCAGAGCACCAGGCTGGACTGCTCCAGTAGCGCAAACTCATCACCAACTAAAAAAACACTGCATCCATTATAGTCCCAAGCTATAGGATATAAGACATGATGCATGTGTCCTGATTGCAACATTCATTCATGAAATTGGAAGCAAGATTTAAAAGGAGAGGGGGTGAAGGGGGGAAAGGAGGAAGGAGGGAGAGAGAGACAGAGAGAGAGAGAGAGAGAGAGAGAGAGAGAGAGAGAGGGAGGGAGAGGGAGACAGAGACAGAGAGACAGAGAGAGGGAGAGAGAGGGAGGGCACAAGTGGGTTGGAACATGTCGATCATGTAACTACAGAAACTACAGTCTCTTAACCTCACCCTGACCCACAGCCATGAATGAGTTGGACAGTCCAAACTCAGGCTTAGGTCACCACCAGAGGCCTTGGGAGGCTTCTCTTTGAGAGATCCAGTGTCTCCCTAAGCAAAGCAGGGTTCAAACCCTGGCTCTCTGAGTCCAGAACCTAAACTCTTCCAATAGTAACCAGGCTGCTTGGCACAGGGCTGAGTGGGGTCAGAGAACCTGCTTGCAAATCCCATCTCTGTGCCTTACAACTGGTGTGACCTTGGGCAAGTCACTCTCCTTTCCCAGCCTCATTTTCCTTATATGTAAAATGAAGAGTTTTGGAGCTCTAGGTCTGAAAGTGTAGGAAACAGTCCCTCTGAGGGATGGAGTTCTAACAAAGGGCTCTAAGGTGTGTATGGCAGCTAGTGCCTGGAGTCAGGAAGACTGAGTTCAAATCTGGCCTCAGACACTTAGTAGGTGACCCTAGTCACTTAACCCCGTTTGCCTCAGCTTCCTCATCTATAAAATGAGCTAGAGAAGGAAGTGGCAAGCCATTCCAGTATCTCTGCCAAGAAAACCCCCAATGGGGTCACAAAGAGACACAACTGAAGAACAGCTTGGACAATAACACAGGTGTGTACATTCTTATGACATCAAATATCATTATACAGGTTTTCAGAGAAATCCCCTTTCAAGACCTGCTGCCCACTCCCCAAAATATCAGAGTATTTCAAGATAGAAGGGGGTCTTACAGACCTCCTCATTTTCTAGTCCAATCTACTCACTTTACAGATGAGGAAACTGAGACCCAGAGGCAAAAAATGACATGGCCATGGTCACACAGGTAGTGACAAAGCCAGGACTTGAACTCAGTTCCTCTGACTCCAAATTCAGGCCCCTCCTCACTCCATCACATGGCCTCTCATCTCCATACCCGACATGTGGAGACATCTCTGGCAGGACAGACAGACAGCCCCATCCTCACCTTCACACTGCCTGCCGGGGAGCTCCTGAATTTGTTCTGATAGACTTTCAGTGTGTCTGCTGTCAGAAGGTAAGGATGCTGGTTGCGCATGGTCTGGAACTTCTCAAACAGGTCCGGCTGGTACTCAGAGAAGTCAAAGCCTTCCACAGGCCCAGAAGGAGTGTAGGCTACGGCAGCCACCCTTACGGTGGGCTCCTGGCTGCCAGTGCAGCTGATGCGCTGGAGCTGAGTGATGCGGTTCAGGACAGCGTCCACCTTGGATTCCAAGCCCCTCTGGGACACAAATACATTCTGATCTCGGGAGCCATCAAAGCCAAGGATCACGTCCAGGTGGCATGCTGGGAAAGAGGAACATGACAAGCTAGGCAAACAAACTCATGGCAAGATTCATCTACAGCAGGAAACCTAGAGACTCTAGCAAGCAATCATTTTAGTAGGGAAATGCCCAAAGACAAGAAGGTTCTATGGTTTTTATCAGCATAAAGAAACTCCCAAATGTTGGCCTTCCACCAAGGTGAACCTTCACCAGGCACATGCAAGTTCAATGACTTGTCCAGGGTCACAGAATCAATATGAGTCAGACAATCTGAACCTAAGTCTTCTGGTCTCTGAACCCAAACTTCTGTCTCCCATGCTGCACTGCTTCCAACTATAAATGAAACAAGAGAGGGGGAAATAAAGGGGAACTTTCCTACAAACAACATCTTTAGGGTGTGGGGAGAGGGAGAGGAGGAGGAGAGAAGTTGTGTTGGGGGCAGGGGGGATTTACTATATGGCAAACACCGGCCACCAGAGTACCGAGTCTAACATTTTATGAGGCCACTGAGAATTGGTCCTGTCAGTATTTCATCATAATCTAAGTGGGATCATTCAGGTCTGAGTCCTATACTTATATTTAGGGTTGCTGAACCAGAAGAGACAAATCAGCCTAATGTTGAATAGATGATTTGATGAGGCTACACATCTTTGCACGCACACGCTGGGAAATTAAAAATTAAGAGAAAGGAGCAGAGCTCAGAAGAGCAAGAGAAGTTGGACCTATTTTGTTTATTCTCCTATACTATTTCTTCCAATAAAACAAGAGCTTCTTGAGGACAGGGGTGGGGTTTCTTTGTCTTTGCATCCCAGGCACCTAGCACAGGGCTGGGCACATAGTAGGGGCTTAGTAAAGGTTTGGTGATGGATTGATTGTATACAAGTTGTCTTGCCCCAATAGAAGGTGAGCTTTTTGAGATGAGGGGTTTTATTTTTTTGACTTTGCATCCCCAATGCCTGGCACATGATAAGTGCTTAATAAAAGCTGGTTGATTGATTGTTCCATTCCCCTGAGAACAAAAATCAAGTCACAGTAGCTATGGTACCAGCATAGTATTTAACCAAAATAAATGAGATTAAGATAAAACAAATGAAAACCAAGCTAGATAGCCAGGGAACCTTTGGAAGGAATCTGCTTGCATCTTTAGGGATAAGGGGGGATTAACTCATTTGCCACTTTCAAAGGGATAGAATTCAGAGAATCCTAGGTCTGGAGCTGGGAGGGACCTCAGAGGCATCTTGGTCAATCTCCTTTTGCACAGAGCAAGAAACTAAGATCTCAAACAAAGTGGCTTGTCCGAGATCCTACAAGAAACTGAGCTGGGATTGGAACCAGGTCCCAATTCAGATTAGTCCATTTCCAGAGCTTTTCCCACTATCTCATGCACATAATAATCAGTACCTCTGGAGACATCCGTCATGCCGGGACATAGAGTCTCATGCATCGCATCATGCAGAGTTTCCAGCACTTGCTCGCTCAATTCGGACAGCTCCTGGACATTGCTCACTCTGAAAGCTATGGCGCTGTTGGAAGCAATCTTTGACACTTCCCTTAAGTCAATGTTCTTCACTCCGACAGCAAACACCTTGACGCCTTTCTGGGACAGTGTTCGGGTGACTTCCTCAGTATCTTCCACCGAGCTCCCTCCAGTGATCACAAAGGCAATCTGGGGGATCCGCTGGTCAATCCTACTGCCAGCATCAGGCACAAAGTGGGTCTTTCTGAGGTGGTCAAGGCCCACAAAGGTATTGGCTTCCCTCCCACCTTTGTAGACAACTTTGTTAATAGCATCGATGATCTCTTCTTTGGTGGAATAGTCCTTGAGGAAGAATTCATCAGTGGGGTCTGAGTTGTATTGGACCAAGCCCACCTGAATGGAATCTCCACCTTCATAAATGGTGTCCACTATCCCCGAGGCAAAGCGAAGAACTTCCTGGAAGTCATCTCTTCTAAAGTTGATAGATCCATCCAAGAGGAAGACAATGTCAGCTTTCTTTGCCACTGAAGTAAACAAAACCAGAAAATAAGTCTATTTCTGTGCCCACAGTAAAAAGACACAAAATGGTAGGAAAACTCATTGAAAGGCAAAAGTTTGGTATAGAATATGCATGCTCATTATAAATATTCAAAAGGGAATTCTGCCCTCCCCCCAAAAAAAAACAATCCTAGTATTAAGTAATAATTCCTGTATTAAATAGTAAAGAGGTTGTGTTTTGTTTCTGCTTGGGTTTTTGTTTTATTATGTTTGGGGATAAGACCTATGATTTCCTTGGGATAGGGAACTCTGCTTCCTCACAATGCAGATCATCCTCTACTTTGCAACTTATAGAGGATATCAGTTTAAGTTACTTGCCCAGGGTCTAAGATCCTAACTCAAATAGCAATTCTATTTCAGAGGCAGCATTAGAACCCAAGTCTTGTTGAGTTCAACAAGTTCAACAATGCTGAGACCATTCAGCCATGGGGAAGGCTATGGGGACACAAGAAGAAAGAACTGTATGACCCAGTCCTCAAGAGATAGGAAACTCCTCAAGGGAAGAGCCTTTCATTTTTGTTATTATATAGCCTGTGCCCAGCAGTGTCAGGCTTGTAAATGGTGCTTAATAAATAAATACTTATTTATTGACTAACTGATTGATTAATTTCTATTTCTCAGAGAGTGTTTAAGGGTATTAAGTGGTAGCCTCAAGAATGGCATTTGATGATAGGAGGTCAAGACTAATCTGAAAGTAAAAAAATAAAGCTGGTGCCCTGAAAGCTAGTGGTGAGAAAGACTGGGTCAGTGCAAGGAAGACAGTTAATACTGTATCACAGGATTGTGCAGTGTGGCCAGTTCCAGTGGAGCTGAACTTGGAGTCATGATATCATCAGGTTAGATGTGGATAGGACCATATAGGCCACTTATTCCAACAAAAAAAAAAGGTTAAGTCACATAGACATGGCATTAAGGACTTGAACTCTGGTCTTCTGACTAGAAATTCAATACTCCTGCTGTTGAATATCAGACTTAATATCTGGGAGATCCTAAGTAAATCAAAGTGTCTCTAATCCTCAATCTCCTCATTTGTAAAACAGGAATAGTTGTGGCATCTACTCCCTAAGGTTGTTAGGAGGCTCAGATGAGAGAATACATGTGAAGGATTTAGCAGTCTTTAAAGTGCCATATAAATATTAGCTGTTCTCATCTGGAATTACAGATGCAGCAGTGACCAAGGGAACTTGAATAGAGTGAGAGGGCATTCAGTGCTGATATGGACAAATAAGGAAGTGAGTCAGTGAATGTGTAGGAAAGTGTGGGACTGCAAAGTGTCGGCTGAGCATTGAGTCCTTGTAGGAGAAAGACGGCATATGCAAGCATAGTGTGGAGCTAGGTCCTACAGCTTTGCTAACACATCCTCAGCATGGACTGCAGCAGATGGAACGATAACCAAGAGTTGTCACTTATGTCATGTCCCAAATAAGGTGTCCTCATTGAACATTATCTGAACTCCTCCTAGTTCTGCTTTTGGAGAGCAAATTGCCCAGGGGAAGACAGTTTAGGGATGATCTTTGGCATACACATGCCAGTGAATGACAATATTGCTACAAAAGCATCAGTACTGATGGGCATCTAACAATGATGTCACGATCTGTATCCATGGAGCATAATAGATTTACCTGGGGTTGAAGGAGGAAATGGACCTGGAGGGGTTGGAGTCACTCCTGAGGGTCCGAACGAATTTATGACTTGGCTTTCAATGTTGCGAAGATCCCTAAAGTCTCTGACAGTGAAGATAAGCCTGTCATTATTGGTGATTGTCTGCAGTTCAGCTCTGTCAACATTTTGGACCCCTACACCTACACTAACAATGCCTGCTGAGCCTATCACTCTAGAAGACCTGGACACATCATCCTGGGACTTTCCTCCAAGAAACAGGACAAGGTGTTGAGGCACACCATCTTCTATTCTGCTTCCTGCTGACTTCACGAAAAAGTTTTTGGCCACAAAATCCAAAGCCTTGCCAGTGTTCAGCGGGGAGCCCCCACGCAACCTCAGGCGTCGGATGGCATCCAGAACAGCAGCTTGGGATTTGTGGGTCTTCAGGTAGAACTCTGGGAAGACATCATTGCTGAACTGCAGCACACCAATCCTGACCCTGTTGGGGCCAATGTTGAGCTTGCGAACAATGCCGCTAATGAAATCTCGAATGTGGGCAATCCCCTCCTGTCTGACACTGTCAGAGGAGTCAATGAGGAAGATGATGTCAGCAGCATCATTTTCTACAACTGGAGAAAGAAAACAGAGAAGAACAATGAGCATGTCTCTCTCCTGCGGCCACCCAAGCTCACCGATGGTCTTTGAGTTTTGGACTGTTTCCTTGGGATTCTAGGCGTAGAGATTGGGAGTGGATCTGGGATTTCGTTTGTATTAGGATCTGCAAGGAGAGGAAATGCCTTCTTCTGAAACAAGTTTGCACCTTCTCCATAATTTGTGGTCTTAGGGAGTTGCCTCACATACATGGCCAGAATGTGTCAGAGGTGAGATTTGAAGAGCAATCTTCTGACCTCAAGACCAGCTCCCTCCCACTAAGCCACACTGTCACCTTGATACTTTTGGTGGCCTTTAACTATTATGCACCTTCTAAAAGAGAGGTCCTGCCTTCAGGAGACACCAGGGGATTCAACATGTCTCAACAATCCTTCTCAAGTTTTGAACTTACAACATATTCCTGCACCTCTGAAATATGTCTCTCAAAAGCTCAGTTTATCCTCACAGAAACCCTGGGAGGTGGATATGATCTTATCCCTGTTTCTCTGATGAGGAAACAGGCTAAAAACAACCAGAATACCATACCAGAGATTCCCTTTACCAGTCATAGGGCCAGAAGACCCTCAGCCAACCTCTGCATCTGAGAAGTTTAATTTACAGATGAGGAAACTGGACTCAGAGATGGTTCTTGGACTTGCCCAACATCCAGGTGAGATTGTAAATATCTGAACCCAGATCAGCTGACTCCACCGTGCTGGACTATGTCTCTCATGTCCCCTACCATTCATGCCAGCCCCGTCTAGAACTGAAAGTGCATTTACTCTGAGAAGCATCTCACCTGGGGGTGGATACTGGGTGCGGGTCAGGAGATTCTGTATCTGCTCTGCGGTCAGTGTGGTAATTGGGGTCAGGAGCTTCTGTTCCAGGCTCGGCAGCTCCCTAAAGGTGCTCACTGAAAACACGTACTCGGGACTCAGAGAAATCTTGACCAGCTCCTCGGGATCCGCATTCCGGGCCACGGTGAAGGGGGCCACCCCCGCCTGTTTAATCTGCACGGCGGAATCCTCCACCTCGTCATCAGACCTCCCAGAGGAGACCAACACCAGAAACTGAGGCACTCCCTCTTCGATGCGGCTCCCCAGGGGCCTTCGGAAGATGTTTTTGGACACGTAGTCCAGGGCGCTACCCACGTTGATCTGCCGGCCGCCTTTGGGACGCAGCTTCCGCACTGCGCTCTGGACTTCATCTTTGCTGGTGTAGGCGTTGAGCAGAAACTCAACCCTGGGGTCCTCGCTGAACTGAATCACGGCCACTCGGGTGGTGTCAAAGCCCACATCCAAGTCGTCGACGAGCCTCTCGATCAAGCCACGAATATAAGAGAACTCCTGCACCGTGTTTTGGGAACCATCGATGAGAAAGACGACATCCCTCTTGCTGCTGACCCCTGGGAAATGCAAATGTCAGAATGTCATATGGAGCTAGAAGCAAAAGGGACCTCAGAGGTTGTCTAGCCTAAGGCCCTCATTTTACAGGTGAGGAAGCTGAGACCAAGAGGGTCAAACTCTTTGTTCAAAGTCACACAGAAGGCAAGTTAGCTAGGATGGGACCTCTGGCTCCAAGTCCAACATATTTTTCTTCCCCATAAAACAAAAAGATATGTATGTCCAAGCCCCTGGCCTCCTTATTTGAAGTTAACAACCAGTCTTACCATCTCCCAGGATCACCAAAGAAATAAGGTGATCAATCCTCGGGATTTCACAACAACAGAGTATGAACCAAATTAAATATCACCCTAAATAAATGAGCCTGAAGGCTGGTACTTTGAGAAAGTTTTCATTCTATAGAAACTCTCACAGGACAATGGTCTCCTGCTGGTTCCACAAACAAGACCCTCCATCCTTTAACTCTGGGTCAATTTCTCTGGTGCTCTCCAAGGCCTGAAATGCCTTGTCCACTCTGACCACTGACCTCTCTCTCTGCCTTTAAGTTCCAACTAAAATTCCTTCTTCTATAGAAAGGCTTCTGCAACTCCTCTTAATTCTAGTGCCTTCCTTCTGTTAATTATTTCCCATTTATCATATATATAGATTTCTCTCTCTTTCTCATTCTGGATAGGCAGAAAGAGAGAGAGAGAGAGAGAGAGAGAGAGAGAGAGAGAGAGAGAGAGAGAGAGAGAGAGAGAGAGAACTTGCTTCTATCCATTTGTTTGCATGTTTAGATTGGGAGCTCCTTGCTGGCAGATACTGCCTTTTGCCTCTTTTTGTAGCCCCCCTTCTTAGCACAGGACCCAAAACATGGTAGGTGCTTACTCAATGTTTATTGATTGTTTGATTTGTTACCGAATATGGTCTTTCACATTAAAAAGCATGAGAAATGGTCCCCAGCATTTGTCTATGTTTTTCAGTCATATTTTCCTTTTCTACATGCCCTGAGATCAAAGTTACTCATTCTGGAATCTCAAGGATTCCATGATGAAAATCACAAGGGTGAAGGACAAAGAGAAATGGTTTTTTACCCCATCCCAACCAAATTAATATAAGACCAGGGATGGACTGTCAGTGCATAAAGTCTGGGCCCACACAGCTCCCCACTGGGTAGAAATATTTGTCTTGAACTTAGAAATATTAGGCACATTGAACTACATACAAGTGGGGGGAGGGGAAGGAGAGCCCAGATGAAAAAGAGGAAGTGGAATAGGCTGTAGCCCAAAGACTCGTGGGAGGCAACATGGTACAATGGAAAGAGTGTTGAGTAGGAATCCAAGAAAGTCACTTAACTCTGACTCTCCAAGACAATTATCAAACTTTTTTCATATCAAGACTCCTTTATACTTTCAAAAATTACTGAGGAGCCCCAAGAATTTTTGCTTATGTGTGTTCTGTCAATATTTATCATATTAGTAATCAAAACTGAGATATTTTATTTATTAATTTATTTAAAATTACAGTTGTTTTCCAGTCCTATCAGACTCTCTGTGAACACATTTGGAGTTTTCTTGGCTGAGATACTGGAGTGGTTTGGCCATTTCCTTCTCTAGTTCATTTCACAGATGAGGAAACTGAGACAAATGGGATAAAGTGACTTGCCCAGGGTCACAAAACTAGGAAGCAACTGAGGCCAGATTTGAACTCCCAAAGATGAGTCTTGCCAGGTCTGGCACTCCGTCCACTGCACCACCAAGGTTAGGGTTAGAAACAAATTTAGAGTTAGAATTTATCCATTATACATAAACATAAGCAACATTTTATGAAAAATAACTATATTTTTCCAAACAAAAATATATTTAGTAAGAAGAATAGAATCTTTTTTACATTTTTGCAAATCTCTTTAAATCTGGCTTATGAAATGAACCAGTCAATAAATACACTGGAATTGTGGGAGGGGGCTTACAGTGGGATCAATGTTCTGGGCTGGGGGTAGGGGCAAAAAGGGGAGAAAATTTGTAACTCAAAACTTTGTGGAAATGAATGATGTAACCAAGAAAATAAATTAAAATTTAAAAATAAATAAATACACTGGAGTCTCATATCAGCTTCTACATCCAACCTGCTATGATAAGCTGTTTTAATTGAAGTATATGAAAAGCATCTGCCTTAACACAGATATGCAGTTGGGAAAGGGAGGAGTGTTTTATTAGGCAATTTAATAGTATTATTATGAAAATAGTTTTGATCTCATAGAGGAAACCTAAAAGGTTTTGGAAACACCCAGGACTGGTGTGCAGACCACCCTCTGAGGAATGCTGCTCCAAGATTGTAGTTTACAGAGAAGGTTCCTCCCAGCTGCCACAGGCACTGATGAGATCACAGCTCTGTACCTCTGCTGCCTGCACACATTTATATATCTTGTGTGTACATGACTATTTGCACCTTGTTTCCCACATTGGACTATAAGCACCTTGAACGTAGGGAGTGTCTGTTGCATTTCTTTGTCATCCCAGTGTCTAGCACAATCCTAGCTGCAGCAGGTGCTTAATAAATGCCTGTGGCCTGAGACTGTCTATTTAAGCTCAAAATCCACTGAAAGCCTGGAATTTTTGCTTCCCTGCAAGTTTTAGACTTCAGGGCACATCCCTCTGATTTTGAACACAAAGGCAGCTCTCACTCCACAGAAAGGTGGGTTGAAAGTCATTTGCATCTTGAATCCAAACAGGTCCAAGCTAGATGAAGAGGGGACCTACCTGTTGGTGAAAATGTCAGCACAGGTGTTATCTTGTCCAGCTCTTCCCGGGTCAGCAGAGTCACTTTTTCTGAGATGACCTGCTGTACAGACCCAAGGTGTTGGAAGGTGGGGATGACCACAGCGAAGTCAGGGATGTAAGAGATGGTGCGCATTTCTGTGTCATCATCATGGCCAATCCGGATTCCAAAGGGGACCGCGCCGCTCCTCTTCAGAACCACCGAGGGCCCTCTGATGTCATCTCGGGACCTGCTCGCACTGAGAACAATCAAGAACTGGGGCACGCCTTCAGTGATCCGGCTCCCTGCTGATTCCACAAGCATGTTTCTCATGACAAAATCCAGGGCTGAGCCTGTGTTGAGGGACGAGCCACCAAGCAGGGTGAGCCGGCGGATGGCATTGACCACAGCCTGTTGGTCCGAGTATGAGTTCAGGTAGAATTCGGGCCGGGCTCGCTCACTGTACTGCACCACAGCCACCCTGACCCGATCGGGACCCACATCCAGGCTCTCTACCACTCTCTGAATAAATTCTTTCAATAAAGAGAAGCCGCTTCTGACCCCCTCAGAGCCATCGATCAGAAATACAACATCCTTCCTCTCACCTGCACCTAAAAGGAAGAAACCAGACCAAATGATTCACCAAGTACCTTGTGTTCCTGTCCACCCCCTGCCATAGGTCTCTTGGGGGAAACTCAAGAGACTTAGTGGGGACTAGGGGAGAGAAGATAGAAATTGTTCCATTAGTCTGTAGTAATGTTTCTTAAAGAGTTGTTTCATGGCATCCCATAGTAGAGGGAAGATCATAGGATCTCAAAGAACTCAGCTTGCTGTTAGAGGTCATCACTTTACTGATGAGGAAACCGGATCAATAAATTAATAGGTAAGTAAATCTTGCTTAAGACCATGGAGGAGGTAAATATCAGAGGCAAGATTTGAGCCAAGTCCCCTCTGACTCCAAATTATAAGATCACAGATTCAGAGCTAGAAAGGACCTTCTATGCTCCAATCCCCTCCTACAGACTAGAAAATGGAAGCCCACAAAGCTGAAGTGATTTGCCCAAGCCAAGGTCACACAACTAGTACGTGTCAGAGACAGGATTTGAACCCTGTTATTCAGGTCCAACAGATTTAGAGCTGGGAGAGACTTTAGAGATAATATATTTTAATTCCTTCATTTTAGAAATGAGGAATCTGAGACCCAAATCACTGAAATAAGTTGTCCAAGGTCACATGAATATTCAATTCCAAAGCCAGAATTGGATTCTCAACCCACTATTCTTTCCACCTGACCACCTCCCCATTTAATGAGTGGGAAACTGAAGCAGTCATAGAGATAACTCAGTAGCAAAAATGAAATCCCACCACTATGTAGCGCTATGATTGACTTCCTCAGTAATTTCCCCATTAAGTTACAATCAGATCTCTCCATTGACCCATATGGAAAAGTAGCTATGGCCAAGCATACCTTGAGGTGGTCCACCATTTTGCACAGTTTTCAAGAGATTCACAATCTGTGGCTGAAGCTCTCCAATCTTGGGCAGAGATTCAACAGTTAAGATAAAGGCAGGAGAGGGTACAATCCTTTCTAATTCAGCAGCATCTGCATTCTTGGCTTGAAAAATGAATGGGATAACACCAACTTGTCTCAGGTTCTGGGCTGGCACATCTACACGATCAGTTGACCTTCCAGCAGCCAGAAGGACGAGAAATTGAGGCACCCCTTCCTCAATTCTACTTCCAGCTGACTTCACAAAAATATCTCTCTGTGCCAAATCCAGAGCATAGCCCATGTTGAGAGGTTTGCCTGTCTTAATCTTCATCCGTTTCACAACATTCAAGATCTCTCCCTTATTCTGATGTTCAGAAAAACGAGACTCAATTTTGACATTGTCACTGTACTGGGCCACTGCTATCCGAGTGCCATCAGGTTTCACATCCAACTCATCAATAATCTTGTAGAGGAAGTCCCGGACTGCAGGGAACTGACCGACAAGGTTGGCTGAGCCATCAAAGAGGAACAGAATGTCCCGCTTGTTTTCTAAAATACAGGTGAATGAAAACAAAATAAGTAAAGTAGACACTGGTGATCACAGCTGGTTGAATTTCAATCAAGACCTACAGGGACTTGCTAACAGTATTCACCAAGTATGGAAGAAGACAACTATACCAGCAGGCAAAAGAATTCAAAGAATTCAAATCCCCTGCCACTCAAATTTCAGTTCCCACTGTGTTCAACTAGGAATAGAGAGAAGAAAAGATGAGCACGCAGACTCAACACTTCGCTTCTCCAAACCAAAACAGAACACAAGAAAAGTTCCTTAACACTCTATGACTTGTGAGATGTCGTTGGTAGCAAGATATAGGAAGGCTGCATCCTTTCTAAAAAGAAATTTAGCTTGAAAACAATTAATGATGCTTTTTTTAAATATGAGATTGATCTCTCATGACAAAGGGTGCCATGGGTTGCTAAATAAGGTTGCTAAATAAGTTGCTCCCACTTTATTCAGTTAAAATTAATGATCATTTCGTTAAATGTGGGATTATGGCAGAGTTCAAATAGTAGCCAACAGCACACTCTTTCTCATTGTCGCATATCTATCCATCTACTCTGTCCTTGTCCAAAAATATAATTCTTCTTAAAGTCCCTTTAAAGGGGCACAAAGAACCATGGAAAAGATGAATTTGTGGCTCAAACTACATGGGGTGACTTAACTCCATTCCATCCAAACAGATCCTAGGAGTGATTCTGATTGTAAGAATCAGTGAGTTCCATGGCTGTCACTAGTCAGCAGTGGTGCCCCCAAGAAGCCTTCTGAGCCCCATGACCATAAGCAATCTATCGTAGGGGAGGCAGAGTAGAGACTATGCCAGCATTTCAATCTAATTCTTCTCCAAATTTGTCTTTGCCATCCTGTTCACAATAGATGTTTTGCTAAACGTCATAGAAATGGTCCACGTTGATCTTCCCCACAGTAGAACAGAAACTCTCTAGGGGAAGGGAGTGTTTTATTTTTGTCTTAGGTTCTCCAGGACTTAGTTCAGAGTAAGCTCTTAGACTAAATAGCTTCCAAGGCACTGTCCAACCTTGGGGTATTTGTATGATCCTGAAAATGTAGCTCAGGTATAAAAAGATGCCAGTTGTAGATTTTGGTTGGGATCATCTGTGATGAATGCAGGGAATTCTGTCTCAACCCTATCCTCACTGATGTTCACATGAACAGAAGTTACAGGTAAAGGTTCAAGAGGACAATTTGGACCAGATGTAAGACCAAACAGATCACGTGTGCTATCTGTCATCTCTTGTTATGTTGTAAGGACACACCCAGTCAACTCAATTTCTTCATCTACAAAATGAGGGAGTTGGAGTAGATGATCTATAAGTTCCCTTCTTGCCCTGAATCTACAATCCTTTTATTTCTCTGGACTTCAGCTTCTTCCTCTATAAAATGAGGGAGATAGACCAGATGACTTGGACTCTTCTAGATTTAAATCTCTGATAACATGAATTCCTGATGTATCTGCAATATGGTAATAGAGCTCAGAAGGGCAATGGCACTTTTCAATTGAGAGAGTCACCAAAGCCAATATGATTTCTGAATTTTAATTTGTTTTCAATTTTTAAAATTAAATTTTAAAGTATTCTGGTTAAAAAGAGCCATGGAATGAGCAAAAACCTAAAAGTAAAAGTCATATACTGTCTGAAATGGAACTGAGCTATAAGGGCTTCCTTCATAATCAGTGTTAGAATATAAACTCCTTGACAAGGGCAGGAACTGTCTCACTTATGTCTTTGAAAAGTAGTGCCATGCTTGGCACATAGTGATCATTTAGTAAATAGCTTTTTAATTCATTTTTAATTTATTCATCTCTTCCTTAAAGAGCATTGATGGAAGAAACAGAGCATGCTGGTATAGTATCTCCAACATACAATTTTTTTAAAAATCAGCCCCAGGGAACCTCCATCCCTCCTAAGGGTCACAACAAGGTAGAGAAAGGTATTGACCAACTGCCTCCCAGTTTGGTCTCCATTGGAGTGAGGGAATAGAGAGTCGGGATGAAGAAAATGGAACGTTACCTGTTGGGGCAAGTGGAACTTCTTCCACACCACCACTAACATACGTGGTTAGGGGCTGAATCAACTGCTGTGGCAAGGCTGGTAGGGAATTGAAATCATCCATAAGATAGACCAGGCTGGGATTAAATGCAATCTGCTCGAGCTCTGCCTTGTTAGCCTGGCTAGCACCCACACAAAAGGTCAGGACTCCAGCTCGGGCTAAAGCATTGGAAGCTTGCAAGTAAGAATCCCCCGACTGCCCCGCAGCGAGCAGCAGGAGGAGCTGAGGGACGTTCTCATTTATCCGGCTCCCGCCAGCTTCCGTGAAATGTTTGGAGCGCACAAAGTCAAGCGCTGAGCCAATGTTCAGAGTGGACCCCCCTTTGAGTTGCAGCTGCCGCAGGCGAGCAAGCAAATCTGCCTTGGACTGGTATGTGTCTAGAGAGAATTCAGTTTCGGGAGTGTCGCTAAATTGAACTAAACCGACCCGGATATTGTCATAGCCCACATCAAGGCTGTTCACTAAGTTCATTACAAAGTCGCGCACATAAGGGAAGTTGGCGTTTCCCACGTTGAATGATCCATCCAAAAGAAAGATGATATCCCTTTTGTTTACAGGAACTGCAGTGAAGCACAGAAAACAAAGTGAGACACTCAGAGACAGGTAACACACTGTGTGAGACTGGACCATGTGCGCATCCCGCGCAGGCACACATGGGACACCAAGACCACAGAGAAACACGGGGAGGCCAAGCATCAAATATGACAGATGGCTCTGCATATTTCTTTTCAACTACTGCTACTGGTGAAGCATTTTGATGCTCAAGGGTAAGAAACTGAGTGGAGCTCACAAAACACACAGGTGAACCATCTCCCCTAGTGGGGTGGCTAGCCACATAAATCATCAAAAGAATGGTGAGAGCTCTCCCCACTGCCCCCAGAATAAATCCACACGCCACGTGCCCGTTGCTCTTGTCACAATCTGATCCTATTGGGGAAAATGGTTAAAATAGATTGGAGCTGTTCCTCTAATTCCTGATTGGGACCATCCAGCTGTGCCTTTCTTGTTTCTTGTGAAAAAGATGTTGGGGTTCTTAGTGGATTATGAGCTCGAGATGAGCCAACAGTGTACTACAGCAGACAAAGAAGGTGCATGCAATCTGAGGCTGCTTTGAGGACTGTAATGTCTCGGAATAGAGAAGTGGTGGTGCTACTCTGGGCACGACAGTCCAGGAAGGGCATTGATGACTTGAAAGGTAGCTAGGATGGGAGAAGGACTAAGGACTGTAGTATATAAGAATTGGCCAAAGGATTTGGAGATCACTAGCCCAGAGAAAAGAATCTGAAGGCCTGTCAAGGCAAATGGACTCAACTTGCTCTGTGCATCAGAGGGAAAAACTGGGGGGTTTACGTTAGCAGAGTGAACTTTCTGTGCCAATAAAATTACAATCTAGTCCTTCTCCCTATCCCAGAACTGCTTTGTCTTTTTTTTCTCTTGGCAAAACCTTTCGAAAAACTCTTTAGGTGAACCAAGGGGATGGAAGACCTTGCCAGATTGACAGAGACAAGAATTGGTGATAACAGTGAAAACAAGAAGTGACATCCCCTCCCACCATAACAAGGGCCAAGGGTAGAGGAACAGGGGAAAACAAAGGTCCATGTCTTATTCCCTTTCCTCCCTGGAGTTAGTTCTGTGTTCTAAGTGAGAATATTTGCCATTATTCCCTGCTGATTTCTTTATTCCTTGAAAGTCACAGAACCATGTTTTAGTTTGGTTTGGTGACATACAAAATATGTGCTCAAGGCAGTATTCAAACGGAAGGTATGAAGAATCACATACCTTAATAAAGACAGTTGCATGTTTTTAAATGCTGCTTATAGTACATGTCTGGGGTCATAAATAGATTTAGAACTGGAAGGGGCCTCAGGAGCCTTCAAGTCCACCCCCCTCATTTTGCAATCAGAGAGGCTGTGATTTGCCCAGAGTCATATAACTGAGGTGGGCTTCTAATTCAGCTGTTCCTGAAGTTCCAGTCATTATACTACCCTGCCTCTCAAAGGAGGATAAAGTGACCTTGGCTCCTTCAGAATTTCCTCACATTTTCTAAATAAATGCTCAGCCAGTGCTCTCAGAACACTGATAACATGTGCCACGTCATTCTTGACAGTAACCTTGACCTGCCATCACTGGGGCCTAGCAGTTAACTCCTTTTCCAAATTTGAGAATCAAAGAATTGTAAAATATCCTGGAACAACCCATTTCAATAACTTTGGCATGGGATGGAAGTTTGAAACACAGAAAGACAACTAAGCCTTAAGATAGGGGTGGGAGTGGGGATGGGGATGGGGGTGAGGGTGGGGGCATCCAGGGACACCAAATGATCTTAAGCCTTGGCATGCAGTCATGCAACAGAGAAGAAGACAGTGACTTGGAGAGGCTGGTTAGGGTGAGAGGTGGTGGTTCCGTGATATTCATCTTCATTAAGGACGGCTGGGTGGATCAAATCCATTCAGGTTACAGGTTCCCAAAGCAACGTTCGAAGGAAATCGTTTGTGGACTTAACATTGAGCTTTCACGTTCTATCCTTGTTGAGTTCTCGTTTTATTTGGGGAATTTGAAGAGGATAGAGTTCAATCTTCAGGCACTACTCCTCCATACACAGAGGCCCATTCAAACACTGGCCATCATAGACTGACCTTTAGCCATCCAAGATCCAGGCTTCTCAACCCCAAATAAAAAGCGACCTCAAGATTAATCACCATCTTGTCTTATTACAAGATGTTTTTTAGCAGTAGTCTGTTCTGCTTTCTATTTAGCGACACAGAGGCCAAATCATTTTCTCTTTCTAAGATCTCACTTTTAAATGATTACCCTACTTATGGTTTGGAACATACCTTGGGTGGTTCCAGAAAGAGTTCTTAATGGTGCCAGCAAACCAGGTAGAATGGCTTGCAGAGGCCCAGTTCGGAATTCTGGAGGCACGAACACCAAGGAGGAGTCAAAGGCAACCTCTTCTAGCTCCGTTCTGTCTGCCATTGGGCTCCCAATGGAAAAGGCCATGATGCCACTTCTCTTCAGCTCCTGGGCCGGCAGGCTGATGTCATCAAGGGACTTACCTCCCGTAATCAACACCAGGAGTTTGGGAACTCCTTCTGCAGCACGATAACCAACAGAACTATTGAAGAAGTTGTTCCTGATGTGGTCAAGCGCAGCGCCCGTGTAGAGCGCTGTGCCATTAAGGGGCCTCAGCCTCCGAACAGCACTGAGGACATCCCTTCTGGTGTGGAAGTCCTTAAAATAAAACTCCGGCTTAACAGTGTGTGTGTATTGGGCCACAGCCACTTGAATCAGATCCTGTCCAATTTCCAGCTTCTGGATGACTTTGTAAATGAAGTCACGGATGGCATTGAAGTTGGCTGGTCCCCGTGTAGATGTGCCATCTACCAGGAAGACTATATCTCTCTTGTTGACTTCAATGACTGCAGGCAGTAATATTATATAGTAAGTGGACAGGCTCAAATACCCACATTCAACTTGATTCTCTAAAACCTAGAAGGATATCGAAGACACTACAATATTTCTTTGACTGACTTAATTAACACTAAGAGTTTCCCAGTTGGGAGGTCTCTGGGCTGGATATGATTGAGTTATAGCCACATCCATTCCTGAAGAATAGTCATTAGTAGCAGTTAAATAAGCTAAGTCCATTGGGATTAATCAACTGCCTGTTTGGGGATGTCACCACCAAAATTCAATGAGATCTTCTTTGCTCCCCAAATACATCACTTGATATACATCCCTGAAAACAGGAATCATTAAAAGCTCAAAAGAAAAACATGGAATTGATCTATGCCCAGAGATGCCACTATGATTGACACAGAGACACAGGATCCCAGTGTTCCCAAATGCCAAGGCAGAATTAAGGTAGATTTAAAGCTATTATTTGCCAAGGTTTTTTGCAGCTTCACTTTTCAGAAAATAAAATGTGGCTTTTAATTACTGTGAGAAATAAACAAAAAGACGAGAGAGAACTATTAAAAGGAAAATTGATGCAAAAACCAAACAAATAAATCCTCAAAAGTCTTTTTATGAGAGTGTGTTCTGCTGTAAGAGCATGGGCTTATACCATCAAAACCAAAAGCGCAGGCTACAAAGCAGAAAAGACCAAAAAGACACAACCAAACTCAAACATATCCTTTCTTAGAAAATAACGATAGGACAGCATCTGTAGGAACACGTCACAACATCACAAGGAATAGAGAATACTCTGTGAATCTTAGAGGTACAGGGAGATTTTCCAGGAGCCAGTGGAGAGAAGCATGTCAGAGAATATTGGACGGAGAGCAAAAAGAGCAGAATAGAAGTGATATCATCCTTGTGTGTACTACAGACCACCTGGACAGAAAGAAGCCCAGATGAGCAGTGCAGAAACAGACCACAAGCCTGATAGAGAGGCACAGAATAGTAATGATGGGGGATTTAAATGATCTGGACATCTGCTGGAGCACCCTCTGAGCCAAATAAGGAGCAGCTAATCATGCTTTGGCTTGTCATAATGATGATTTCATCCTCCAACAAGAGGAGGAACCAATAAAGGTAATTTTATTCTGCATCAGAATCTTACTAATAAAGAAAAACTGATTCTTGGGGGCAGGGGGGTTAGAAATCATAGGAAGCCTGTGCAGAAGGCTTTACTCCATTCCAAAATTTGTGAGAGAGGAGTCAATAGCCTAACGTGCACCCTAGAATTGGGGAAATTATATCTCAAAGAGTTCAGTGAAAAGGTAAGTCGAACCCTGTGGGCTAAAATCCCAAGGGGAATGTTATTCCAAGAAGGATAAGGAGCTCTCAAGAATGAAATTCTGAAGACATCAAGAGGACTATGTGGATGCATAGGGGACTCAAAATCTAAAAGAAATGAATGGATTGTGCAGATTATGGAAGTAAAGAGGAGTGACAGAAGACAAAAATAAACGCAACATGATGCTTTGGGATGGTGTCTGGAGGACTAAAGTTCAGAATAAACTGGGGCAGATCTAGGGACATTCTCCTTTTGTCTTTAGCCTGACTAGGGAAAAGGAGAGAATCACAGACAGGAGAGACCACTTCTGGGGATGGGCGATATGATGATGCCTAAAAAGGAAGACAAGACAGAGATGCTAAATTCTACCTTTGCATCTCTTTTCTCTGACAAGGAGAATGATCTTTGAACTGGAAAGAACAGAATAAAACTTGCTAATGAGGAATAGATACCAAGGCTAAATGAGGAGAAGGAAAGAGCTCAAAGAGACTCGACATGTTCTTTTGTCCACCATAGACAGAATTAGGGGAAATGGATGGAAGCTGCCAAGAGAAAAATCTGGGCTTGATGTCAAGAAAAAAAACTTTTAACATTAGAGATTTGGGGGGAAGGATATGGCAAGGGTCACAGATCCAGAGTGAGAGCTTGAAGGCACCTTCAGGGACCATCCAATCCACCCCTCTCGTTTTACATATGAGGAAAACACAGGTCCAGTAACCTCGAGTGATCTGCCCAGGGTCACACAGGGAATAAGAACCAAAGGTACAATTCAAACATGGATCCTTAGACTTCAGGACCTGTGCCCTTTCCTCTTGTCTCCCCAGTAGGAGAACAGAGATGGGAGAAGAGAAGAAACATGGGATCACAAGCTCAAGAAACTGAAGACATCTCCAAGCTCCTGAGATTCTTAGATTTAGGCCTAGAAAGAACCTTATGGGCCATCTAGCCCAAGGCCTTCATTTTCTAGGAGAGGAAACTAAGGGTCAGAGAGGACCTTCTCAAGATCATAGAAGTAATGAGTAATAGAACCAGGTTTCTGATTATCACCCTTTTCAAGACCATGGAGTCCAGTCTCCAAAGGCTAAGAATATAGATGGAAAAGACAGAGTTTCTAGATAAAAATGTGAGAGACTCTGTGTGATTTACGATTGAAGGTCACAAGAGTGTTTGACATACCAACACACACACACACACATACACACACACACACACACACACACACACACACACAAACACATACAGAAAAAAGGAATACCTATATGAGAAACTATAGTTTCAGCCTTGACCTACTTGAGCTTCAGGAGGAAGGCTCCTAGGGAACTGTTCTTCTATTTTAAAAGCCATATTGGTTGTGATCCATTTGGCCACATGACCTGCCCAGCTGTGAATCGGCAGGACCTCTAACTTCCTCTCAGCAACTCTGAGCATCATTTTTCAAAAAACAGTATGGAGGGTTCATGCCAAATTTTAGAGCAGAACATCAGAGGCCAACTGGTCCAACTCTACCCTCAATATGGATCCCCTCCCCACCATCCCTCAGAAAAGTCATGGACACAGACTTCAGAAATTTTTCAATTTACATTCAGCATAATCTGCCTGAAATTCAGCCCTCAGTCCCAGGGATCATTGCTAGGAATATTTTCTATTATTATGTAATTATTAATTAAGAAGAAAAAAATCATCAGAAACATAATATAATGAAAGTTCACTTATATTGGTTGATGTCAAATATCTCTTCTACTTTTTAATAAAAAATTAAGCTGAAGAAGCAAAGACATTGTCCCTGCCATTTAGAAAGGGAATTTCTTGAGAACAGGGACTGACTCAGTTTTTCTATGTGTCTCCTTTGTGATTAGCACACTACTTGGTTCATATTGCATGCTTTAATATATACTTTTTCATTCATTCAAAAATGGAATGGTCTGCCTGGGCAGGTAATGAGGTCCCGATCATTGGAGGTCTTCAAACAGAAGCTGCATGATGACACAGAAGGCCTATTGTAGTCAGAATTCTAATTTGGGTGAGGGCTGGACTAGGTGGCCTCTGAGCCTTCTTCTGGTAACATTCCAATGTCCCTCAGGGAAGGAAAGTCTCAATATGCAAAGTGAGTGCCTGTAAAGAGCTTTATTCTCTCCAGTAAAACCATATCTTCTGGACAAACTTATTTAAGGTGTTTCTGGCTATTTCCTTTTGCCTTACAAAGCCTACTTTCATAGATAATGCCAACATAAGCTCCAGTCTAGTTCAATTACATAAATTTCCAGTTAGGAAAGCATTGCTTACATTGACCGTCCTGCCTGGTATATTTGTAGCAAGAGGGACTGTTTAGAAGAAAAGCGATTTAAATCTACAACATTTAAAGCATTCATTGTAAAATATTAAGATGAAATTAGTCATTTCCAATTGGCATCAATAACATAACACCTAATGGGTTTTTCATGATCTTATTTTCCCTTCAATTTCAACTTATAATATAAAGGAATAGTTTCTTTGTGCTGGAAGGAATCTTGAGAACCATCTTGTCCAGTTCTTCACTTTTCAAGTGAGGAAACTGAAGGCAAGGAAGGTCATAGCACCGCAGCCAAATAGTATGAAGGCCACACTGACCAAAGAATCAAGAGGGGACCATTCAAGGGAGTCTATGCAATTATGCCTCCCGGAAGATTTCTCACTAAGGAAATTGCTTTTGTCTTTCAAAAGCCTTGTTTTAAAAGGAAAATGTAGGGCTTCTTACCTTAAGAAGGCATTCAACTATGAACAATCCCAGAATGAAGTGAACTACTGAATATAAGTCATGTGTCCTCCCCTTGGGTTGCTTTGACAAGCAACTGATTGCTTATAGTCAGGCCCGATCTTTAGGTAGCTTTAAATTTCAAGGATAAATAATCTTTTCAAGATTCCTTATTATTTTTAGTACTTTCACTAAGTATGCTTGGTAGAACTAGTCTAGAAAGTTCTCTTAACAATGATTCATATCACACCAAAAGCCAACCATTAACAAATCAAGTTTTCTTGTTCTGAAGCTACATAATATCACATTGATCTCCAAAAACTCTAGGTAGCATCCATAAAACTGAGGGACTATGCTGTCTTACAACTGTTCCACATAAGAACCTACTCTACTCCTGGCTTTACTTGCAGCTGAAAGGTAACCCACCAAACCCCATCCATTCAATGATGTCCAGAGAGGTATACATACCTTGGGTGACAATGGTTGGGGGCTGCAACACAATTGTTCTTTGGGCCACTCCAACAATGTAGGGCAGTAAGTATTCTTGTAAGTCGCCAAGGCTACGAAATTCCGGGGTGGTAAACACGAAATTTTCATCGGTAGCAATGTTCTGGAGCTCTGCCCTGTCGGCACCCTGGGCCCCAAGGCCAAATGAAAATATACTAGCTTGCTTTAAGGCTACCACTCCATCTCTAATGTCATCACTAGACTGTGAGCCACTGATGAGCACTAGCACCTGTGGGACCCCTTCCTCCACTCTGCTGCCTCCTGCCTGGGTGAAGTGGTTCTCCACCACAAAGTCCAGGGCAGCCCCCACATTGGTCTCCTCACCACCAATGACCCTAAGAGCCTTCACTGCATCCAGAATATCAGCCTTTGTGGAGTAGCTATTCAAAGAGAAGGCAGTTCTGGGCTCATTGCTATACTGCACTACCCCAACTTGGATCTGCCGAGCTCCAATGGAAAGTCTCTCAAGGAAATTTACAAGGAAATCTCGAATAGTTGCAAAATGGGCACTTCCAGTCTTGTCTGATCCATCAATAAGGAAAATAAGGTCAGCAGATTCTTGTTCTTGAAAAGAGAGAAATGCAAAATGTGAAAGCGTTAAAAAATGAGTGATTCCATGCAGTCACACAGCAGTCTGACATGTTTCTTTGGAAACCAATAAGAAACACGGATATGGAAAAACACACACACACACACACCACATGTTGAGTGAGAAATGTGAACATCTCCTTTAGTTCTGCATTCTGGTTGGATAAGAGGCACCTGGTAAAGTTACATCTTGACAAGACTTTTATTTCTGATTTTGTTTTGGTCAGAAAATCTCATGGCTGGTAATGCTAAATATTGAGCTCGTAGGAGATTTCTGCCAAGGGTTTTAGGAGTTGATTTGAAATGGAATCTGCATGCTAATAACCAAAAGCAAACACACAGTAGGCACTTAATAAATATCAACTGGTTGACATAAAAGGGAAACCAATTGAAATAAAAGGATTACTTATAGTCCAAGAATGTATTCAGGGAAAAACCAATAAAACATTTCTGAAACGTTTCCATTTTCAATCATGAATACAAGGAGCCTGATTGCAATCTAAGTTTCTGACTGTGAGATGATGGTCCCTGATTTGCAGATTCATCATCCTTTACCCAGGGCATCATGTGCTAGATGTCTTTGGCATGTAGAGCTTTGTCCATGCTTGGAAAGTCAATTTCACTTTTTTAAAACGGTGGAATGCATTCACTTTTGTGAATATGGTAGGAGGAAAACTAAAGCAAAGCAAAATGCAAAGACCAAATATTTTAATAAGATTTAAGATATGGCTTAATTTGGCTTATTGTCTGCCATGATAGGTATTCATATTGAACCCAGCTTGGATCACTTAGAGATTTTAAAACAATTTTTACCTCTATCCACTCAAGTAATGCAGAACAATGTTAAACAGGGTGATATGAAACCAGTCATGACATAATTATCCAACCTTATTCATTTTTAGGGATAACCCTAATTTAATCACATGGTGGGGGGGATACACCTAGGACAAAACCTTACACAGCAGTTACCTGTCGCAGACTAATGATAAGAATGGAGAAGCACTACCAGGGTGTCTCCTCTATTCCCACAATAATGCACAAGTAGCTTACATTCCATTCCTAGAAATAGGAGCCATGGGAAATCATCACAGTTAGAATAACACTCTTGAAATCGACAATGCATGATGGCTTCATTAAAAGATTCTCTGGAAAGAACCGTGGCCACATTAATATGGGATTTCCAGACTCAATGGAAAATCGACTTGCTCAGTTTTAACTGTCTAGTCAGACCATAAAGGGACACTAAATACACACACACACATACACACACACACACACACACACAATGTATACAGACATACATAAACACATCATATAGAATTTCAGTGTAATTTCAATGTAATTTAATGTAATTTCAGGAGCATTGCTTCATATTTTTAAAAAGTATAAGATATATGTAAAGGCTCTTTCTCATTATGTCTTAACATGGAGACATTAATGGTGAATCAATCCTCTTCCTAGGTAATTCTAGAATCTTATTTACCAATTATAACATGATCTTCTGGGAACTCTTTGTAGAAGTTGGGGACTAAATGCCCTAAAATCTTATTTTCTCTACCCTGATGTGTGTTCATTATGGCTACAGATTGGAACTTGAACTAATATGCATTTTGGCCCAGAACGATGAGCCAACAGGGCAGGGCAGAAAGAGGTCTGGCCTCAGAATCAGTAAGATCTAAGTCCCACATACACTAGTATTGTGAACATGGGCAAATCACTTAACCTTGAACTGTCCTCAATCAAGTCTGTAAAACTAGAAGTTTCAAATGAGTTCCCAATCTTCATCAGTGGTGGAGTTCCCACACCAAGGGATCCCTGTAATGATGAAATCACAGGTCTAAACCAATAACCATTTACAAAAATGCAAAATAATAATAATAATAATAATAATAATAATAATAATAAATGGACATTGGTCTCATTTCAGATCTTTAGCCCTGTTAGCAAATTCCTTCATTAGGGTCCAATTGGTAATCCTATTGTTAAAGACAGTAAAATCTGAAGCCTTAGTAAGAGTTATCCTTCTTGAAGAATGAGTTTCAGTGCCTGGTAGAGACAAGACCCATTGGATTGACAGGGAATTGTAGCTACAAGGTCTAAGGAGACCTAAGCTTAAGCCAACAAATGATTGCAATTCACAAAAGGAGAGTTTAAGAGCTAGGAGGACTCACACTTCAGAGGAAATCTACTAACGGTGACAGTGATAGGGGCTGATGTGCTGTATATGAGTAGACCACATAAATCATATACAGCTTCAAATCCCAGCATGAATAAATATATTTTCTGTGACTCATCAGTCAGTCTCGGCAAAGCCTGATTTACAGGGACAAAGAATGAGTCCACTTGCCACCTTATGAGAACTCTCAGGTATTAACCATGAACCTTTAAGGTTACAAGATCCAGGGTCAGAAGACCTAGCTTGAACCCTGGCTCTTCTGCTTCTTCTGAGGTTGACCATGGACAAGTCCTTGCCTCTCTTAAATAGCTCATCTGTACCAGGAGAAGAATGGACAAGAAGTGCTCCAAGTTCCCTTCTTCCATCTCTCAACCATGCAGTCCAACCACACAATATCACATTCTTCAATACGGACACACCTTCCTTTCAGGACAGAAAACAAAAAACAGAAAGATACCCTTAGAGAAATCCCTTTACCCCACACACTTGGTCATTCTTGGAGGTGGGAAAAAACATGCTAAACATCTATTAAACCAGGGCAGGTCCTGGGAAATGTTGGATAATTTGTCATCACTGTCAAAACCAAAGTACTCACGTACACAATGATGGAGCATGGGCTAGAAAACGACTCAGAGCATGCTGGTTAGGTGAGGGAGCCAGAGCATCCCAGGAGCCCTAGCTAGCTCAAGGTCCTTCCCAGAGGGAAGGCTAAGGGAATTCCAGAAGCAGTCAGCTTTCCCAAAAGTCCAGGGGGGAAATGAGGTCTTTTCCTCCTTTCTTGACTCCTGGCTTATAATGTCCATGGCATTTTAAAGTGAAAGTGTTACAAACAGTCAAGCATCATGGAACCATTAACCACCAAGAGAAGTTGATGTTTTCCTGGCATCCTGAATGGCAGGGTTTTTCTTACATCCATAGCATAAATAATTTTCTCATTTAAAAAGTAAAGGAGCAGTCATGTTTTCTGTGCAAAGCACACCATTGCAAAAGCATTTCAATCATTTGTTTCTAACTTTCTTTGTCATGTAAAGCAAAAGGGGAAAACATCAAACACATCTTTAAATGAGAAGTGTGCTTTAGCAACAAATACTCTTTTAGTATAAAGTATATTCCATATCTTTCTTTGGTTTAAGATTAAGCATCGGAACAGTGATTGGGGGAGATCAGTCTACTTTGTTGCAAACTGAGGAGAGTACAATGGGGAGTCTTGATAGCTAATACATACCAACCAGATGGAAGGGGAGGGGAGGAAGCAAAAATGACTGCTAATTAATAAATCCTCAGAGTATTTGTCCTGTTGAGTAACCTTTCAAAACATTTAAAATGGAAGCAAAGTGTCGATTTTAAACTATGGAACATGCAGTGAGAAGTGGTGACTCGGTGGACGTACAGAGCAAGGTTAATTAGAAGAGAAACAAGAGAGAGGCTGAATGAACATTGGTGATGCTTGTGCGTCAGCTTGCTTAGAAGGCAGAGATGTTTTCCTGGGCATAAAAACAAAGGTTTCATTGTCAGAGGTCGGTTCTGTGCAGGCAGGGCTAACAGACGCTCCCTTGGGAGGCAATTGAGTGGCCAAGACCTCTTATTTATTTCTAAACACAATCTGATCAACTGTTTTTCTTTAGTTTGGCAAAGTGGCGTCAATCAGTTTCCCCATTTCCCAATAGATACCTCTCTGGAATGTTTTTATTCGCTTTGTCAATGCCTGCATTGGGGCATTTTAAGGAGGCATTTCAGATGCTTAGATGATGACTACTGAGAGGAAGCCCTTGATGTCTCCTGTCTCTGAATAATGAATGTCTGCAAAATCCTTTGGTTGTTTCCCCTGACATAGACAGGCAAGAGGCCTATGTTGTACTACATGAAAAGTACTAGAGGTAATCTAGAAGAAAGTCTACACTCCCTTGAAAATACTACCACAAAAAAATGGCTAAATAAGCACAGAAGATGCTATCTCTGTCCATACTATTTAACAATTCCTTAGAGTAATGGCTCATCCCCATTGTAGAAAAGGAGCCTGCCCAGCTATTGCAGATTGCATCATAAACTCCAGGTAAATGAGATCCATGCCTTCCATCTTACAATAATCCCTCATAACTCAGTCCTGCAGCCTAGCAAACCACTCAGCTATGCATCACAATGGTGCCCACATGGGCACAGATTCCTCTCAATGTTCAGCCTTAGCAGTTGTGGGGAAGGAGAGGAAGGAGTCAAAGGGAGTCCCATTTGTTCTGGAGGAGAAGCTTCAAGCCACCTTGAATCCCCAAGCATCCTATCCCTTCTCCTCTTTCAATCGCCACCTTTCTCCCACCCAAATACCTGTCCTTCCCATATCAACCTCGCCCCCTTTCAGTCTGCTAATTACTACAAAGCCCAAATCTACATGACTTTATTTGTATCTGAACTTTTTCAGTGGAATCCTCCCCAATCTGTGAGAAAACTAGAAATGCCTAATTAACTCAGAGCCATGGCGCCTCCAACCTAGGATTGTCTGTCTCAAGAAAAGGATCTCTTGTAAGATGACACTGAGGCTCATAGGATGGTAGTCTAGAGCAGGGACCCTCTGGGTCACCCCCTTCATTCAAGGAAGAAGGAAATCAAGACAAAGAGAATCTAAGTGACTTAGGTAGGTTCACACAAGAAGCATGTTTTGGGGTTAGGATTTGCACCCAGTTCTGCTGACCCTAAAGTCCAAGCGCTTTCCACTGCACCTAACTGTCTCCTAGGGACAAAGGTTAGTGATTCAAACGCAATACCCCAAGTGGGTTTTGTAGGACAGAGTGAAAAGACCACCAGAACTGGTGGGAGAGGGTCTGGGTTCAAGTCAAAGATGAAAAAATGTTCTTCTGAACACGTGCCCTACTACTGGTGCTTGGGGTTCAGAGTGCTAGGAGGGGAGGGGGAAATGAATTAAGCAAATACCACGGCAAGGGGGATATTGACTTTAATTCAGCAAATCTTTCCTGAACGAGCGATTCAATGCAAGGTGCTTAGCTGGACAGCTGGGTCCATGTCTGTGTCTGTGTGTGCATCTGGCAGGGAGGTGCCACAACCCCTATGGGGGGCTCCCTACAAACAAATATTTCTAATTCCTAGTCATCTTGGGCAATGAGCAACAATAAAGACCTCGAGAATAAGGTTAGGAAGCCTCTCTGGGCCTCAAAGTCGGGGTCCCAGGTCCTAGAGCAGGGTCTCCACAGCCCTGAGCAGGCTCCCCCTCTCTGGGCCTCGGTATCAGCAGCTGAAATGAGGCATCCCAATTAGCTGATCCCCGAGGGCCTGGATCCCCATCAAGGCGGGTTGGGGGCTTCTGTGGCTTCGGATAGAGAAGCCAGCTTCCCTAGGAAGCTTTCTGGGAAGTGAAAAGGACCTCCACACTCAGAAGAGGATGAATGGTAAAAGCCATAAGAAAAGAATGTGGCCAACTTTTTATCTCTTCCTGGTAATTTTTAAAAGGGGGACCCTTTTGTTTTGCCAGAATGGCTCCATGAAAATTTCCAAGGCCAAAAGCTCAGGAAAAGAATACTTGAATTGGAGTCAGCAGGACCTGGCTTATATCATGTCTCAGACACTTACTAGCTGAGTGAACCTGGGCAAGTCACTTAATCTCACTTTCCTCCTTGGTAAAAGTGATGGCTCCATGTTTCATGGCCGCTGAGGCCCTTGTCAGCGCTAACTCTATGATCTTTAGTCACTTAACCTCTCTGAGACTCAGTTTCCTTGTCTGTAAAATGAGATGTCTTCCAGCTCTAAATCGATGACTGCAAGGTCAGTCAATTAGCCCACCATCCTTTCTACTTTTCTTCTCCAGTAGCAAGTAAATAATTGTTCTTGGCCTTTGAGAAGAAATGGCTGAAAAATTCTTAGAACCTTTGTTTTTAAACCTGTGAAGATTCATCATCTGTCCCCCTAGGTCAGAGGTTCTTAACCTGGGGTTCATGAATATAGGGGGCTTTTTTAATATATGTTTTAACAACGATTTCAATAGAATGCGTTTCTTTGGTAATCCTATAGATTTTCTTTTGTGTATTTAAAATACATCGTTCTGGGAAGCGTCGGTGAGCTTCATTAGACTACAAAAAAAGGTTAAGAACCCCTGTTCTAGGTCGGGTTTCTTACATGGAGCAGGGCCAATCAGGGCTGGCGGGACCTCAGCACCACCCAGAAAGCTGAACCCAGCCGTGGCTTTAATGCTAAAAGCTGCCGCCAAACTTAACGCCACGAGGAGGGAGCAAGGCGGGGACACAGCTCGGTACTGAGAGCATTCGTTACCTGTGATGTCTTTGGGTATCCCTGGAGCCCCGGCAATGTCCGCAACCATGGAGGAACGGACACAGGCCACTAAGTTTCCTACTATGTCATGGAGGGCGGTAAAATTCTCTAGGTTGAAAACATGCAAATCAAGGGGTTCACTGGCCATCTCCTTGAGCTCGCCTTCCTCTGCATCCTGCACGCCGATGGCAAACACATCCACGGCGGAGGCAGATTTCAGTTCTGCTGAAGGCCCGGCCACATCGTCCTGGGATCGTCCATCCGTTAACACTATGATAACCTGGGGAACACCATCGCTCGCTCGGCTCCCGGCAGCCGGAGTCAGATGGTTCTGTATCACGTACTGTAAGCCTCTGCCCGTCTTGCTGTCTCCCCCCAGGTAAGTCATGTTCGAAATATGGGACAGGACCTCTTGGTTAGTACGGTAGGTATTTAGCAGGAACTCAGTATGTGGGTTTCCATTGAACTGGACCAGAGCAAAACGAAAATCACTTCCTCCCACAGCTAAAGATTCTATAACATCATAGAGAAATTCCCGAACTAGCTGGAAATGTTCTTTGCCAATGCTCCAAGAGGAATCCACTAGAAATATTATATCTGCAGCACCAGTCATTGTGACAGCTTTAAAAAAAGACATTTTTGTGAAGTTAATTTCTACCCACCCAGATTCTCCATCATCTGACTTGATCTACACTGCACTTTAGCTGAATAAATAATATTTCTGTTACATCTTGCCTAGAAGGAAGGAAAAACTATGAGATCTTATGCTGGAAAGTCAAGCTTCAAGCCTCACTCACCCACCAAAACAAGGGTCCCATAGTCATGGCAGACAGGCCATTTCACACAGACACCTTCATTTGATGGGGACCCAAATTCAACGCAAAATGGGCCCTGGACTAGCTGTAAGCATAGAGAATGAAGAGAAATGTTTGCTGTTTGCCTAGAATTCTTTGTCACCATGTGACAATTCTCCTATGTAATGTCATTTCAAAGATTGATCTCAGACATGCAGTCCAACCTGAAGTGATCTCTGAACCCAGAGAGCAAGCAGTCTTCGCTGATATGATTTATCAGTTACATCCATTCAATCACACCTTGATAGGATAGAAACGAGAATTTGAGATAATGTTGAGATAGTTGTTTCATGGTTCTACGGTATTAGAATTGTTTCGTGGAACTTTTGAGAGTGTGTGCTTCTCTTCCTCTCTTGAACTTATGAATATGCCTGTTGGCACCATGTTGCCAGGACAAGACAATCCAGTATTAAGTCTTAGTGACTAGAATAGCACCCAAATTAGATTGGTCGGCTGATAGACCAGAGTGTATGGATTCTCCAGAGAAGAGTGACCCTTTGGACTGGGCTGGAAAGGACTAGGCTCAGTCCCATTGGACTTTTACCCCAGTGCCAATGAGCAACTCCACTCTATGGAAAAAGAGGTACAGACATTCAAAGGTTCAAACTGATCTGGGCAAGGGAGATGCTTCTGAACAATCCTCATGTTCATTTCCTTATGTTCACAAAGGAAATGCCATTCCCTACACACAGAAGTAATATCTAAATGAAAGAAACATCCTGTAAACAATGGTTTTTCAGGCAACACATGTGGCCTCCATTTTGGCCAAAATGGTTACAAGTTTCTAAAAACAAGAGTGAACAAACTTCCGTCCAGCTTGTTCTGAAAATACAAAATAACACAACATCAAAGCAAGCATTGCCAGGGCTTACCCTCTTGAGCATTGGTCATCCAGGAACCTGAGACTAAAAGGCAGAATATTGCCACCAAGGGCAAATGTCGATGCTTCCTCATTTTGTTTTCGTCAAAGCACCAGCTATTGGACCTGAGAGAGAGAGAAACCATACTGGTCAATTTCCATTCCCTTTACCACCATATTGAGTCAGGATTCAATTCTGGCTTTGTCCTTTGGGTCTTCTTTTACTTCCAAGCAGTCCTGTGACCCCAGGGAACCACAGGTCCAGCAGCATGTAGTGCCATGTACTTCACAGGTGCCCTCATGGGTCTTCCCATGGCTAGTGATCATTTCTCATGTTCTTGGACTGGACATGTTTTCGAGGGAAATAGGAATCCACTCATTTCATTCAGTCCTCACAACAGAAACATGACATGAGTGTATGATCCCCATTCTCCACATGAGAAGACCAAGACCCAGGGAAGCTAAGTGACTTGTCCAAAGTAATAAGATCTAGAGCCGGAAAGGGACCTTGGAAGCCCAATAGACCACTGCCTTCAATTTACAGATGAGAGAATAGAGGGCAATGGTGGTGAAACGATCCACCAAGCCATACAGCTACTGCTGACGGGAGGCAGAGGAGAAGCAATAGTAACAGTAGTAATAGCAAGGCTAGGACCTAGTGGCTCAGCCACTAGGTGGTACAGTGGATAGTGTACCAGTCCTGGAGTCAGGAAGACCTGAGTTTAAGTCCAGCCTCAGACACTTACTAGCTGTGTGACCCTGGGCAAGTTACTCCCACTGTTTGCCTCAGTTTCCTCATCTGTAAAATAAACTGGAGAAGGAGATGGCAAATCACTCCAGTATCTTTGCCAGGACATGACTGAATAACAACGACAGTAGTAGTGGTGGTGGTAGTGATCTTAGTAGTAGTAGTAATAGTAATAACTAAAACTTCTATAGCACTTCAAGGTTTGCAAAATGGTTTACACATATGTTCATAATTGATCCCCAAACAACCCTAGGAAGTGGGTGCTGTTATTGTCCCCTTTTTACAGATGAGGAAACTGAGGCAAGCAGAGGTTAAATTACTTGCAGAGTCACAGAGCTAATAAATATGAGAGGCAGGATTTGAACTCAGGACATCCTGACTTGAGCTACAGCACTCTAGGATGCTACACCAGCATCCTCTGAGTCTTCAGGACTTTCCACTGTCCTCTGCTAACTAGTCTAGTGACTGACAATGCCATACAATTCAGAATGGCTGCCAAAGGGATTCTTCGAAATTTCAGTGGCTCCCTCTTACCTCTTGAATAAAATATCACTCCTTTGTTTGACTTTTAAAGCCCTTCACATTTTGGGCCCAGACTATCTTTCCAGCCTCATTATATACTGCTGTCCTTCCTGCACTCTCTGGTACAATAAAACTGACCTTTTCTCTGTTCCTCATACATAGAACACCATCTCCCATCTCTGTGCCTTTGCATTGGCCATCCCTTATGCCTGATATGCCATCCCTCTTCACCTGCACTTCGTAGAATCCCTCAATTCTTTCAAGATTTAGCACAAGCTAATTTCTCCATGAAGCTTTTTGTGATGCTGCCCAGCTGCTGGTGCCCTCCCTCCCCAACTCTCTCACATTTAATTACCTTGATTTTGGTTTTATTCTGTATTGCATTTCATTTACTATATAGTTGTTATGTGTCTACAGAAAGTTAAAGTGCTTGGCACAGTGCCTGGTCCATAAGAGGTCTGTATAAATGCTAGCTATTCCTATATCATTATCACATATTTAAATATGTACACACCTATCCTGAAAGAATATAAGCTCCCTGACAATAAAGATAATTTCATGTTTTATCTTTGAAGCTCAACTGTTCCTTGCAGTGCCTGGCATTGGTCTTTAAATGTGAGTTGATTGATCAATTGATTGACTAGCCAAAATAGAGTATTAAGCTGGACTAACAAAACATTTAAAATTCAATAACCCATCAACCAATTGAATTCAATTCAACTGTCATCTATGAAGCACCTACTGTGTGTCAAGCATTACATCAAGCTCTGGAGAGACAAAGATCAATCTCAACAGTATCTGCCTTCAAGGAGTTTATGATCGAGTGCAGCACCATCCAACAGGCAGAGAATTGGGTCTGGAATTCAAGAGCCACCTCCTCCATATGACTTTGGCTAAGTCCATCCCACTCTCAGGTTCTCAGGTTCTTCCTCTGCAAAATGACATCTTCATGGAGGACCTTGAAGGTCCCTTCCAGCTCTAAATATATGATCCAATAAGAACTCAGGCTTATGTGAATAGCATCCTTTTTTATTAAAAAAAAAGATTTTGTTTCTCTACACACTAAATTTAAAAATTCATTAATTTTCCCTGCACTGAGTCTGATCTTTAGCCAGGCTGTCAGGAAGAAGGAATGAGGCAGAGAACAGTTTCATTTGTGACAGCTGATTCCCCCTTCTCCAATTTCCCAACTGAGGTCTCCTCAGTTCAGCTTCTACAACCCCTGAGATAAACAACCCAAGAAACTTAGAGCATTTAGAACCTGGTTTGTTGGAGATTCCCACTCCCAGGAGAAGGCAGAACACTTCATCTCAATGGCACAATTTATGGTCAAGAAGAGAGAAAATGATTACTGCCCTAGGATTCAGATCTATTCTCCCTTAAAGTACCTACAGTGTCCTTTCTCCAGTGACTTTGGATAGCACCCAAAGCTTGTCTCCACAGCGGCAAAGAATATGACATCTGGTTGATGTAATGGTAATCAATTTGTTTGATATTTAGGGCTAAGTGGATAGGATACTTAGGGCTAAGTAGATCATATACTTAGGGTTAAGTAGATCCTAGTAACTTAGGGCTAAGTATAGAACTCTGTCCATTGGTGAAAAGGTGTGAATTCCCCTGTTGATGTGGAAGAATGCTATTGGCTGAGACACTCCCCTGTTGACTTGGGAGAAGGTCAATGCTTATAAGGAATAATTTTATAGAATCAAGACAGATTTTGGAGTTGGCTCCTCAGTGAAAGAGGATCCACGGAATCAGAGAGACCACCCAGAGTCAAAATGAAGAAAAAGCTTCCCCTTGGATGAAACTGATGTTTGCAGAGGACAAGGACCTGGGAGCTGTTCATCCCTGAGGACTGGATGAGAACCTGTCAGCTTTCTGCTCCTGACTCTAGGTCATTGTTTGACAGACTCAGGAGGGAGCTAGGACCAGGGAAGAAGATCCAGGGAATCAGAGAGACTACCAAGAGTCAAAATGAAGAAAAGGCCTCCCCTTGGACTAAACTGAGGTTTGTTGGAAATCAAGGGGTGGAAGGATTGTGTGGTTGTCTAAGAACTTTATTTGGAAACTAAAGTTAATGGTTGCCCCACG
>CM053593.1:383932577-383958804 GCA_028646575.1 Pseudocheirus occidentalis | reverse complement strand
AGGAAGGAAGGAAGGAAGGAAGGAAGGAAGGAAGGAAGGAAGGAAGGAAGGAAAATGGACGGATGAATGGATGGATGGATGGATGGATGGGTGGGTGGGTGGGTGAGTGGATGGATGGATGGATGGACAAAGTGCCCTAAGTACCTCTCCAAGACTAGCAGTCATAGGAAGTTTTGAATGGCAGAGGAAGTCCCCCATGCTGATAAAATCACATGCCCATTAGAACAACAAAGCCTTAGGGAAATGTTAGCCAGGTGATATGGCACAGTAGAAATCATGCTGGGTTTGACAGTCGAAGACCTAAGCCCAACTCAGGCACTACCACTTCCCAACTCTGCTATCATATATATCACATGTTCTCTATATCCTGGTATGATAGCTAAATGGCACAATAGAAAGAAAGAGCTGTGGGGCTAGAGATGGGAAGACCTGAGTTCAAATTCCACCTCCGACACTTACTACCTACATGTCCCTGGGCAAGTGGATTAACCATTATCCTCCTCAGAGGACTTATCTGCAAAATGATGCTAATAAGATAGCCCTTGCTGTTCCCCCAGGCTGGGAACATTCCCTGTTCATCTCCGGCTTCTGTCTTCTGCAGGAAGCCCTTCCTGAAGCCCCTTATCTTAGTGCCTTTCCTCAGAGATCAGGCCCACCCCCAGCTTATCCTGCATGTATCTTGTTTTTTCATAGTTTCTCCCATAAGAAGGTAAGATCCATGAGCACAGCGGGCTATCTTTTGCCTTCCTTTGCATCCCTAGTGCCTGGTAAATAGTAGGTGCTTAATAAATGCTTGTTGACCTGACTACCTCACAAGATTGTTAGAATAAACCTATCATTATTATTTAAGGGTATAACTTGAGGGTCCTCTGTTTTTCTATAAAATTAAGAAGCTGAACAAGATGGTCTCTGAAGCCTCAAGTATTATCATCACCTAAAGTAGAAAGAGCCTTGCATTTAAAGTTGGAGGGCCTGGGTTCAAATCTCAGCTCTGCTACTTACTATGTGACCTTAGCCATCACCTACTCCCTGTGAGTCTCAGGTTCCTCATCTTTAAAATGAGGTCAGGGACCATCATTTTCTCACCTTTGTATTGCCAGAGATGAACACATTAAGCATTTAATAAATAATCCTTGTTGTGGAGCATTGTGAGAAGAAAATGTCCCTGAGAAGCTCCCTTAGTCAAAAACACACTCTGGTTTCCTAAAAACCTTGTTTCTCTAATAACATTGTAACTCACCACGAAGTCAGAAAATTTATTGTGGCCATTGGGAACACTGCTTCCATGGACCTAACAAGACACCCACAGTAACATTGTTTCATCCAGCAACATGTTTTCAGGGAGCCACGGTTTTCTAGCATCCTCAGATGCTGAGACAGGGAAGTAGTGTCAAAAGATCTTACATTACAGCTGTCATAGAGCAGACTAAAAAGAAATTACAAAGAGATTCACATTCTAAATATATCAGCATGCAAAGGCTTTCTCAGAGCACTTTAACCCAACCAGATTTAAAACAACCAAGGAATTAATTATTCATTGCAAGACTTATATGACTTTGAAAGGAAAATGACATGTGGAAACCAGATTCGAATTCAAAGATCCCTGTAAGAAGGGGGATCCAATTGCGTTATCTGGGAACCATGCTATAATTTCATTCTCTTCAAAATATGGGAAAGGAGAACTATCACCATCAGTCCAGCCTGGTAGGATATATCTCTATCTAAAGTCACAGGAAGGAAGAAAACTAAACAGTTTCACTGAGCAGTCCCTGGCTTCTCTTGGCACTTCTTTCTTTGTCTCACCCTATCTTTCCATCCATCCTTTGGCTTTGTGCTGCAGATGTTTCTCCAGATACTTCCCTAGTGCCCACTGGTTTTTAAAATGTTTTCTCAAAACCATCATGTGGCTACCATCTTTCCCACCAAGAGAAAAATCCCAGTTTCCCTCTGGAGTTTGACAATTCTGGCTTCTCAGCATAGTCTTTTAATCAGTAACTTTCTTTATGGTCATTTTCCCAGCCAGTCTTGGTTTTTACCCATAATTCCATTGGAGATCTCTAGTTATGAGTCATTTTTCTCTTTCCATTCCTTCTTATTCTTGATAAACTGACTTAATGTCAGACTGCCTACTGAATATCCAACCTTATTATATCATTAAAACTCTTGAAACTCCTTTCTGACAGGTCCTAGAGCAGCAAGGAAAAGTGAAGAAAAATCCTTACACACTCATAGTCGGAAAGACCCTGAACTCAGGTCCTGTCTCTGACCCTGGTGACCCTGAGCAAATCATAACCTTTCTGAGTGCTAGACACTTTTCCACCAGTCAGTCCACAAGCTTCTATTAAGGTGCAACTACATGTACATCGTATTACAAATGGAAATTATTATATTGAAATACAGCTATCTACTAGTCTTTGAGAGTACAAAGGCAATGATAAAATATAGTCCCTGCTTTCAAGGAATTTTTCCCCACCCAGGGAGCAGCTAGAAAATTCTAGTCATTTCTCCAGATTGATCAAGGGAGGTTTTTTCATGGAGCATACTCTACACCAATGAAATCACACTCATCCAGGCTAAAAACTCCTATGGTCACTGGTCCATGGAATATTCAGAGATTGTAACTACAGATTTATAAGGGATGATCAGTTCCAATACCTGTAAGCAGCTTGAGGACAGGAATTATTTCTTATTTTGTCTCTGCATCTCAATACCTAATGAGTAAATTGACACTCCCCATCCAGGAAAAATGGCAGGATTGATTTGATCCCCATAACTGACTTCAGAACTGGAAGAGGAAAAGATAAGGCAGCTGGCAAGGCAGAAAAGATGGATGGAAAAATATGGATGGAGAATAGGGAGTGAAGTAAAGCATGGCTGACAGCGGTCTCTTTTCCTGAACAGTGATGCAAGACAGGTGGTCACAAGTCAAGAGAACAAAGCAAAGGATAGGATAGAGTCTGGAGCACTCAGACAAAGGGAATGAGGCAATCAAAGAATGCTGAGGATAGAAAGAAAGGGTTTGGCAAGGCTTTTTGGACTACATTGGGGAGGGAAGGTAAGAATCAAAGGAAAATTAGGGCAGTTGCCATCCCTGGAACAGACTGATGATACCAGAGGGCAGAGAGAAAGCATCAACTTGCTGCTCTTGTTGTGTATTTGCTTCCCTGCCAAGGCAATGATTTTGTCATAGGAATCAAGGGGATGCAAGAAACGGCTACAAGGGTGTCGGATCCTAGAGGCTTTGTTGTTCAGTTGTTGCAGTGACACAACTAGCAAGCATCTGAGGCCGTATCTGAACTCAGGAAGCTTAGTCTTCCTGCCTCCAGGGTTGGCGCTCTATCCACTACAGTGCCACCTAGCCTCCCTAAACTTTAATTCATGAATTTGCTAATTGTTCTTTCCTACAACAGGCATTTTTGTTCTTTAAGCATGACATAGGTCTAGCCTATGAACTACTTAGCACCTCAGAAGCATAGCCTTTTGCCACTCATTTTTTTCATTTCATAATTTTTACAGTTTATTTATTTGAATCCCTCCTGTCCCCTAGTCTAAACTGCATGAGAAGCCAGGAGAAAGAAAGGGCAGGGAGGGAGAAGAGAGCTCTGCTTCTCAAAGAACAAGAATGCTTCTTGGAGCTCTTTTTTTGGCCCAGGAGGGATGGGGGGAGGGGCGTAAATTTTCATTTGTTCATCTAATTTAATGTTCTCTTCCTTTCTTAACCTGACAGACCAATGGTAAGTCACCATAAGCCCTGAGAGCACACAGAGCTCAGCCATGTAGCTAGGGAGGGTGGCAGGGGCTTTGAGCCAGGGTGCCCCCAACCCCTGTTCAGCAGGTTTCAGAAAGAGACTAGGTCTGTTCTTAGAGGACTAAGGCTCTAACCTTGGCTCTACAACTTACTGTCTCTGTGACTGTGGTTGAGTATTTACTACCTCTCAGCCTCAGTCTCCTCAACTAATACTGAGGTATTGAACAAGATGAGCCCTAATGCAATCCCTTACAACTCTAAACCTGTGATCATACGGTCTCAGCAACTTGGTGGCAGGGTGGAGAATAGGAGAGGGTAGTTGAGAGGGAGTGTTTAATAAGCCTTTAACAAGGTTGTGACTTCACTGGCAAAGTTTCCAGTAAGGAAACTACCTTCACTGGTACAAACCGCCACTTTCTCCTCCCTTTATAGACTCAGAAAAGGGTTTCTGGACTTGAGGACAATGAACTTTTTTAAAAAAATCTTTGATATCCATATTTCAATACGTTTATTTTCATTTGTAACATTATATACACGGTACCCCAAAAGTTTCCATATGGAAACTCAGATTCAGAATTCATGCAGACTTTTGGGATGCCCCTTATTTCATTTAATGCATTCTTCTTCAGCAAGGACTATGGCTTGCACCAGATCACCAGAGGAAACCAAGACATCAAGAAGGTTAACAATCTTCATTTTAGAGGTCTCCCTGGAGTGCTGAGAAATGAAGTGACATATCCAGGATCTCTCAGTCAGTGTGTCAGAAATGGGTCCTACTTAGTATCTAGTTGGCAAGAATAATGAGTTCATATTAGAAGCTGCCAGATGGCTTACTTCTCACCCCAATTCAGGGACCTCTGTCCCACCCCAGGTCTGTGTCATGAGGTCTAAGGGCTCTCCAAGACATTTCCCCCCAATTCCACCATTTTGTCATTAAGACATTAAGAAATGAATTTGTGTTAACAAATTGACTCAAGACAGCCTTCTTTGCAGAATGCCAAGAGCCACAGACACATTGGTTCCCCTCTGATCGATCAGACAGTATATGGTTCAGGGGCTGCCAACCTGGCCTGGTAAAGGGATAATATCTTGCCTGTAGCTCTCCTCAACACTGTGCCAATTCACAAGCATGTCTGATACTCCCAGTGGAAGATGGAATTTCCAGGAAATACCCTAGGTGGGAGAGGGGGACTGGCCTGCTTGGCTTCAGTGAAATACTTGACACTGGTCCCACTGCCAGATCTCGATTTAGAAACCAGATAAATGAAAAGAGCTCTCTCCCAAGAAAAACATATATGGTCAGCAAATAGGATTATTTTCTTCTGGGCCCTGGCCAGGCTGAGCAATCTCCTCTCCTTCTCTAAGGTTATTTTCCAATGTCTGTGTCCAGGCAAGAGAAGAGTCTGAGGAAAAGCTGCAATTGAGCACAGTAGGTCTGCTTTCCCTCTCAAATGTTCATTCCCTGTTCTTTTCATTATTATTGATTGACTCAGAAAGTCTTCCAGTCTTAATTATTAGTAATAGCAAAGTCACCATTACCTTTGTCCAAATGACAGCTATTCTTCAATTATTTATTAAACACCTTCTGTGTGCAAAGTACTACACTGACATCTAACTTCCAGTGGGGAAACCTCACTCTGCTAAGTAATCAGGACCTTATCCTGTCAATAAAATATTCTTGCCCAGCAGTTATAGATTTCACCCAACACTAGAGGGCCGTCTGGGGTAAGCCCTGGCCCTCTGTGGCTCTCAAAGAGCTGGCTGCCTCTACCTCCCCACTTCCAGCCTTCTCCCTCTGCTTCTGCGAGGAGAGAAGGAGCAGAGGAATAGGACTTACAGGTTGTTTACTTTCATTCAAACTCAGTTTTTAAAGCCCAACTTGAGTTGCTAGAAAAAAGCAACGAGCTGATAGCCTGGAAGATCTGGGTTTGATTTCTTTCTAACTTACTGTGTGACCAGATTACTTCACCTCACCTTCCCCATCACTAAAATGGGGACAATAATACTTGTACTACCTCCTGCACTCAGTCACAAATGGCCTTTTGACCAAACTGTGGCTGGCCTTGGTTACCCATCTTCAGTCACACACAACTTGTATTCCCCAGAAATCGCGGTGTCCAGAAATGCCCAGCAAAAGTTACAGACCTCAGCAAAGGTGATAAAAGGCACTGGGAATTCACAGGTAGAGTAAACTGGGGAAGGCATCAGTAAATTTTCACTGAAATGTTTGCTTCTATCTTAGTCACACACCCTCATTAGGGTCAGAGTCCAACGACACATCTTACAAAAGGGAGAACTGAGATTCAGAGAGGTTGAGCCACATGCCCAAAGTCACAGAGTGAGAAGACCCAGGATTTACCCCAGGCTCTTCATCTTCCGACGCCAGCCATTTCTTAGTGTTGCCCAATCAGCAATTAGCTAACCTCCAACAAGACTAGTTAAGCATGCTTTTCTGAGACTAGGGCACAGACCACTACTGACTCTCAAGCTGTGGTGATTTATTTTTCTTCCCTAAACTTTAAAACTGAAGGTTTTGTGGACTTCCCGGTCCTTACCTAGAGTAGAATCACTCTGCAGGATTCAATTAATCAATCAATAAACATTTCATAAGCACCTACTGCGTGGCCAAGCACTGAGGATACAAAAAGACAGTCCCTGCCCTCGAGGGGCTTACAATCTAATGGGAAAGACAAATATCTACAAAGCAGACTACTCATTCCCCAGACTGAGAAGCGCTCTCTCCTCCTAATTCCTCATTATTAAACTGACCAGCCCTAGTCTGCTGAATATGTTCTTCCCTCGACTTCTCCAGACACATCTCCCACATGCATTTCATATTTTCTTTCCACATCCTTCTTGGCCTCCTCATTGCTTCTCAGCCTCTCATGAGTTGGTCAAGTTGGGTGAGACCCAAACCAGCTCCTTCCCTCCCTCTTTAACCATGTTCTTCCTTTTCACAGTTGTGGTTTTCAAAGCACTTTCACATACTGGATGTTGATTGGTGTGCCCAGTTCTCTGAAATTCCCACCAATTTACCTGATCCTGGAGTATACTGAGAAGGGAAGCAGGAGAAAGGCCTTGGTTTGAGTATGGACTCTGTCATCCTGGCCACAAAGCCCTGCTCAAGTCTCCTCACTTCCCTTCACCTCAGTTTCCCCATCTGTCAAAACTCATCCAGCTCTGAGATGCTACATAAGCCTCACCTTATAAGTAGAACATATGTCAAGGGTAGAAGATGTGCTGTGATTTTTACAAAAACAATAGCTCACTTTCCAAAGGTTTACAAAGTGTTTTACAAATATTTTATTTTAGCCTTTCAACACCTGGAGAAGATAGTAGGTACCCATTTTACAGATGAAAAAACAGAGGCTACATACCCAGAGTCACACAACTCTAAGTGTTTGAGTACTCATTGCTTCCTTATTCCAAATCATATCATATATTTCATATATATCAAGCCCCGCCACATGTCATACATTTCTGACCTTTTTTTTTTCCTTTGTGGAGGGGGAAGGCAGGGTAGTTGGGGTTAAGTGACTTGCCTAAGGTCACACATGTCTGAGGCCAGATTTGAGCTCATGTCCTCCTGACTCCAGGGCCGATGCTCTATTCACAGGCCACCAGCTGCTGCCCCATGTCATACATTTCTAAACCTTACAGAACTAGATCTGGAAGGAACTTCAAAGCCTTCTTCTAATCCAGCCCTGAGGCTTATGGAGGTGAAGTGACTTTCTCAAGGTCAAACATATAGTGAGCATAAGAGACAGGTTCTTGACCCACATTCTCTGACTCTAGAGATCCTGTGGTATTTCCACAGAAAAGTCTCACTTCCCTGTCCCCGTTGCCTGGAGTTCCCCACCCCCACTAGTAGCTCTGGTTGGGGTGAACAGAATAACAAACCTGGAGACAGGAAGACCTAGGCTAAAATCCTGCCTGCTAAAATGCTAGCTACGTAACCATGGGCAATCTGCTTTGCCTCTCAGACCCTCAGTTTCTTCATCTGTGAAATGGGGGTAATACTAGCATGTACCTCTCAGGGTCTGTGTGAGGCTCAAATGAGATCATGTCTGTAGAGTTCTTGTCACTAGTTAAAATGCACTAAATCTTTGAGGGCAACACATGCCCACCTTCCTGAAAACTCATCATTCACAAATTCTAAGTGACTTCCTGTTGAAATAGGGGTGCCAAAGAATCCCTGGTCCAGAATGCTGGGGTCAATCTAGTTGATCAAAATGGAACGGAAAGAGTCTAATATCCTACCCCTTGCTTCAGCAAAGTCAGTGGTACCGGTTCAAGATAAGAAAGCCCAACTTAGCAGAAACTCCTGTGAAGTTGGCTCTGGAGTTTCAATGGACCCCAAGCTCAAAAAGGGTCAGCAGTTGTAATGCTGCTTCCAGCAAACTAAAATCTCACATAACCTTTTTTAAATTATATCTATGATTCTGTTGATACAAAGAATCCCCAATAAGAAAACTCTACCAGTGCAGAATAGATGGCAGTGGGTGGGGCATGGCTGAAGCTAGCAAGAAAAGGACTGTGAAGGAGCAAGTCGACAGGCAGGACAACAAGGAGAGGACAATGTCACTGATACCATTAAAAAAGAGACTCTCCCAGAGGAGAAGGGAACTCTGGAGAGCCAGGGGTGTGCCTGGAATCAGGAAGCCCTGAGTTCCAGCATGACCTCCAAACTCTTACTAAACGTGTCACTTAATCTCTGCCTACCTTGGTTTCCTTGACTGTCAGGTGAGGGCAATAAAAGCACCTACCTCACAGGGTTGTTTTAAGAGTCAAATGAACTCTTTGTGGAGTGCTTAGCCCAGTGTCTGGTGTGGTTATAACGGAAGAGATTGAGGAAGGAGCCATATTGGCTTACCTTCACTGAGGGCCTTCAAAAAGTGTCTACATGGCTGCTGATTGAGCATGTTGTCAAGGAGATTCTTGTTTGGGCCCCTGGTTGGACTAGATGGCTTTTGGGGTCTTTTCCAAGTGGTATGAGGGCATCTTGGAATCCTCCAAGGTCAAAAACTGTCCCTACATCATTCTCCATTTCTAGTCATGGGTAGGAGTGCCTATGCTGACTGTTAGTAGGTGATGAACAAAGAAACATCCCACAGCTGGACCTTGGCACTCCATTGATAGGCAAGATGGGTTTGGACAGTGTTCAGTAAAATCATGAATAACCACCTTCTTAACTGGCTTGAGATCAGAGGCCAGCAGCCCCTTGGAATCTTTACCTTGGGGCTAAGACCCACCTGAGTAGGAATCTTTCTAAACATAGGCATGACTCTGGCAAGACAGGGAGGGCCAGACAATGTTCCAAGGACCCATATGTTTCCGTCTGGTTACGAGTAACTTACAGCAAGCGTTCTGTACAATACAGTGTGTACAATCCACACGCCTTCTCTGCACGTACTTGCTAACTGGGGGCTCCCATGCTCCCTCAGGGCTTGCCATGAATACCCTACTCATTAGGATGAACGAGATTGTGTCTGAAAACATCTGGTTGGGGATGAGAGCCAGTCAGCCCACATGAAATCCCTGGATAAACACATCCAGCCAGTGAGAGGAGGATTAGATTGTTCATTAAAAAAATGACATGGAATAAATCTCCCTGGGTGTTTTTTTTTTAACACTCCCTCCACTGGGAGACTTCGTGTTTCACAAATTGACTAGAACAGGAAACTTGGAGTCCTGTTGGAAAGAGTTAGAGAAGTGTGGGGGAGGGGAGGAGAAAAAGAAAAACTAAGTTGAGGAAGACAAGAAATGAAAAATGCATCTCCTTTTTCCATTAGAGGGGTGGGGGCCTATGGGTGCACAAAGTTGCATGTATTGTTCATCTCAGGCAAAGTGCTCATTGTGCTTACTTTTTTTTCTTTATTAAAAAGAAAAGATGGAAGACATCCAGAAATAATATCTATATAAAAACAGAAGACAGCAATAAAACTTGAACACAAAAGAGACAGGGAGAGACTGAGAAACAAAGACAGAAAGAGACATACAGAGACAGAGAGACAGAAAGAGACAGAGACCCAGAGAAAGAAAGAGTCAGAGAAAGACAGAAAAGAGGAGGGAAAAGCATGATAGAGGACGAGAAAGAAGAAGGAAGGTGCAGAAAAGGCAAGGAGTACATGCATCCCCTTTGCAATGGAGATGTGGGAAGGGAGAAGCTTGGAATGTTTCACACATTGTCAAATGCGACTGATGGGCTGCCTTGTTCACTAGCTGCCTTTTTCTTTGTTAAGCCACAGTGGGGGCTGGCAGGGGGGTGGGGCAGCAGTAAAACTTGAAAGGCAGAAGCAGAGATTTGGAAAGAGGATCCAAGAAACAAAGTGTGGAAGAAGGAAGGAGGAAGGGAAAGAATCTCGAGAGCAAGAAGGCAGGGGCACAACGGGAGAGAGAGGGGAGATGCACCTCCCTCCTTTCACTCATAGAGAAGCCAGGGCCCACGGGAGTGGAGCAATGCCTACATTCAGAACCGGTCACTGCACTGGGCATTTACTTTATTAAAAAGAAGGGGGAACAATGTGTGCTATCTCACTTAATCATCACATTAGCCATGAAAGGGAGGTGCTGTTATTATCCCCATTTTGCAGGTGAGGGAACTGAGGCCCCAAGAAGTTAGGTAACTTGCCCAAGAAAACCCAGACAGTTGTCTGAGGCAGGATTTGAATGCAGGTCTTCCTAAAAACTGCAAGCCCAGTTGTAGGTTAGGAGTAGAAGGGGGGAGAAGAGAGAGACCAGCTCCTAATGTATGGTGCCTGCCTTCCGTAGTACACTAGGGGAGATATAGAAGTAGAACATACCATAGGGTGTGATATGGAACAAGCAAGGTGCAGCCATGGACTCTTGGGGGATTTAAGGAGGGAGAGAAGACTTTGAACTGGGAGAGGGGGAAAGGGTGTGAATCATGGAAGACTTCACAGAGGAGAGGACACTTGGGCAGGGCCTCAATAGAAAAGGCTTTTGATAGGCTGGGATGTGGATAGAATAAAAGATACCAGTGAAGACTTTGGCAGCGATGTAGGAGCTCATCAAGGAGACCAATGTGAAATGATACTGGAAGGGTGGCTTGGACCCAGGCTGCAAAGAATTTTCCATGGCAGGCTTATATGAAGTTGGACAATAGGGAGCCACTGAAGGTTTGTGGGTGGGAAGGTGAGGTGCCGAGACCTCTGCAATAAGAATCTTATTTTAGCACTCATGTGTAGGATGGATTGGGGTAGGGGAGACTAGAATCAGAGAAGCCAGTTAGAAAATCATTGCAATCATCCAAGCAAAAGCTAGCCAAGGTCAGGTCTAGGAGGGTAACTATGTGAATTGAGTATAGAAGCCTTGAGTGGTTAAATGAATTGCCCACGGTCACCAAGCCCGGATGCAGTACAAGCAGGATTTGAACCCAGGACTTCTTATGCTGAGGGCAGCTGTCCATCCACTACACAGTGATTCAAATGGTCATGTGCCCATTTGAATCAATACTACTTGGCAATTGAGTGGATGGGGAAGGGCTGGAGACAAGGGAAGAATCCAGGATAGCTTGGGGTCTGTTTGCCTCAGCAAGATGGTGGAGTTGTTGCCAACATAAATAAGGAAGTAGGGAGGAGAGCTTTCAGTTTGGAAGGGGAGTAGAGAGGAGAGAAGAAGAATGACTTTCCATTTGTACATGTTGAGTTTGAAGTGATACTGGGTCATCCAGTGGGCATGGTGAATATGCAAATGAAAATAAGTACTTCCTAAGCTCTTTGCCATGTTGGGTATTGGGTGACATTGGGCTAGTTCTCCCCATAAGAGAACTGGGACAAATCCAAATCTGTGGACCAGAAGCCACTATGTCTCACCTTATCAAGCCAATAGTTGAAACCATGGAAGTAGTTGAAAAAGTAGTGAGAAAGCAAAGAAAGAAGAGCAGATATTTAAGGATGAGCATTTAGGGGAACATTTGGGGAGCTAAAGAGGGGGGCAAAGCCAGGGAGATAGAAATGAAGCTGTTGGAAAAACAAGGGACTCAAGAGAGGAGTGTCACAGAAGCCATAGGAAGAGAGACCTTGTTATGAGGATGATGGGCATCATCAGTGACTGAAGCTCTTAGAGGTCAGAGAATAAGGAATCAGAAACGCTGTTGGATTGGAAGACTGGGAGATCACTAGTGACTTCTGACAGTATCCATAGACTGGAATATGAATATAAGACTGTTATGGGTTCAGGAGACCAGAAAGTGAGGAAGTTAAAGCAGCAGGTGTAGACCAGCCTTGTGTTTGTTATGTAAGCTAGGTACTTATGGAGAATGAAAAAGGAATGGGAGATCTGGTCTCTGCCCAGGAAGAAAGGAGACCCCAGGCTGTTGGGTCAATCAGTCAGTCAGCTCCTGGAGAAGAAGGATTCTTTCACTCTTTATATCCCCAGTCCCTCGTACTTACTAAATGCTTAATACATGCTTGCTGAAATAAATTTAATCCAAGAGCCTCCTATATTCCAGGCAAGGCAATATGTCTAAAGAATTAGACTAGGAGTCAGAATTCCCACTCCACTTCAGACATCAACAAATCTTCTGACTTCATGGGGCCCTCGGTCACTAAGAATAAATTTCTGAGGAAGTGCTGAGCTGTACTAGTAGAGGAGATCCCTTCCTGACAGTTCCCTATAATAGCGAAATCACAGGGTTTCTGAGAAAAAAGGGATCCAGCTCTAGGAAACCCAATGGAGAGAAGCACAAGCTTCCCTGCCCTCAAAGAACTTCTGTTCAAAATTCAGGAGTGAATGATAAGGGTGAGATGAGGGTGGAGAGGCTTGAAATAGGACAGAAAAAAACTGAATTTGCGAGTGGTGGCAATGGAAGAAGGAGCAGGGACTCGGTGGCTAATTGGAGGGTCGGGAAGAGTCCAAGATACCTCAAGGATGTTGAACCCAAAGGACTCAGAAGGGATGGAAGTTGAAGGAAGGGGCTGGTGTGGGTGGAAAATGATGAGTTCCGTTTCAGACTTAAGGTGTTTGAGGTGACAGGAGGGTTCCCAGAGAGTGGGCAGCGAGCACTGAGAAAGGCAGGAATGGAATTATGTTGAGAGGGTGGATTAGGAACTAGCCACATAGACAGGATTAGTCAAAAGTATAGGAGTGGTTGAGATTTACCAAAGGAGAAAGTATAGGGAGCAAGTATATAGTATAGAGAGTATAAAAAGAAAAGGCTAGAAGAGGGAAAGAGAAAAGAGGAGATCATGGATTGAGACTTGGGGAACACCCATACTTAGGAGATGCCAGAGAACCAGGAGAGAAAGGCAGAGACAGAGAGGCAGACAGGGAGGAGGAGAGACTGACAGGCAGATGGAGACAGAGACAGAGAAAAGGAGACAGAATGAGGCAGAGACGACATCGTGGCAAAATATCATAGAAGCAAAGCAGGGAGAGAGCTTCAGAGAAAAGGGGGAGGTTCTAAAAAAGCAATTGGGGAAAAAAAGGTACTAAGTTGTGCTACCCCATTGGCCCAGCTCCCCCGTCACTGGGCACGCAGCCCAGGGAGGTCATGTGCAGAAACAAAGGTCCAATTTATACCAAAATATTTATAGCAGCACTTTTTGTGCTGGAGAAGAACTAGAAAAAAAGAGGTGCCCAAAACTTGAGAAGGCTGAACAAACTTTGGAATTATCAATCAATCAGCAAGCATTTAGTAAAAACACCTACTGTGTGCCAGACACCATGCTAGGCACTGGGAACACAGACAAAAACAACAATAGTTTCTTCTCTCAAGGAGCTTAGATGAGTCTCCTGGGAGAAGACAACGGGCAGGCCAGTCAATCAACAAACAATTGTTTACTCTATCAGGCCCTTTGCTAATCACTGGAAATATGAATACAAGCAAGGAGAAAGACAGTGCCTGTCCTCAAGGAGCTTAAATTCTCCTAGGAGAAAATGACAAGCACTGGGAAAATAAATAGATAGAAAATATAGAAAAGGGGAATAAAACCGAATTTCAGGACAGGAGGGTGCTAGCAAGCAGGGGAATCAGGATAGGACTGACAAGGAGGCAGAGAGCCTTGAGAAGTGGGAGACTGAATAGCATATATAGGCTGTGGCCCTGAGGTCCCTGAGTATGCCCTTCACTGAAGTGCCTTGCACCCCTCAATCACCCTCTTATCAGGAGCATGAGATTTTATCCAAGGCAGTGGTCTTTTTCCTCTACTAAAAAAATTTCTTCTCCAAGTACCCTGAGGCAGAGGGCTTAGGAGAGGGGAGAGAGCATCCACTTTCAGGCTTCCCAGCTCCTTTTTTTATTCATTCATTATTTACACACACTTACAATGCACTTGCTTTATAGAAGAAGGAGAAACTGAGGTCGGTGACCTTGCACAGCCCTCCCTCACTCAAATCAAAGTCAATTGCAAGTGATGTCATCATCTCCCTAACATCATGGTCCTCTTGGAGAACAAAGGACAAAGCACACCAGCACTTGCTCTATGCAATATATTGCGCTAACTACTGAGAGACATACTTGACCCTCTCTATGTTCCAACTACACTGCCATTTCCAGCCCAAGCGGCTCTCAAAATCTGTCTACAACATGATAGAGGGAAAGAGAGAGAGTAATTGGGAGAAGGGAGTGCCCAGGAAATTTTAAGCCCTCCCTCCCTTTGAATGGATCTTCTTTGATCTCTTTCCAATCTCTCCACATGTCTATAGACATGGAGGCCAGAATTAGATCCTGCATTAGCATGAGCACGTTGAAATAAATCTGTAAGAACTGGGGCCATTTGTTCTGTCCCAACAACTCCCTGCATCCTGGCAATTAATGAGTCCTAACAGGCACAATTACTTGCACGTTTATTGCTCCAGAGAGGAATGAACTCACACCCTCCTTGTCTGCCAACACCCACCAGAAGGCCTTGGTGAAGAGGGTGGAATGTTGGTGGTCCATCTTGCCCCAAGGCCAATCCCTAGGTGCCAACCATGCAATCAGCAAGTTCAAAAATAAAGGAAGAAGTACACATCAGTGCTGCTCATGGAATAATTGCAGATGACATTCAGATCTTGGGATTTCCACTCAAGCTCCCTATCTGAAAACAATTCCACTGATGACCTTCATGCTTGCTTATCTCCTGTGAGACCCATGCCATTGACTATAGATGGTGCTGATGACAGGATGCTTTAGAATTTGGGAGTCTGACGAGGATGGGAGGGGCAGTGAGGGTGGAACAATGAAGTATATTAGCCTCAGCAGCTATTGACACTTTAGTATGAATTAGGCTCTCAACTCCCTGGAGAGAGGGTCTGAGGAAATGACATCTGGAAAGACAGGTAAACTCTGGTGGTTGGCTCAGCAGTCAGAAAACATCGAGGGCAAGCTGGGCTTCTCAAAGTTTGAGGTATCACTGATCCCTTGGACAAGCTGGCAGGGCCTCAGGAGGAGCTCCTTGAAATCTTGTTGTATTGCCTACATTCGTGATTGAAGAAAGTACTAAGTTTCAGTTGGAGATTAGTGGGAAAAAGGTGTAACGTTGTAGGTTTTAATATCCAAGTTCATGGATCCCCTGAGATCTATTAATGGAAACTTTAGGGTAAGATCCCCTGGCCTTACCACAAGACAAGAAGTGGTGTTCAGAATCACAGTACGGAGCCCTAGGCAACCAGGAGGCACAGAGGGGAGTGGACTTGGGAGGTCTAGAGAGAAGAGAGACCTAAAGGGGTCAAGTAAGACAATGCATGAGCTTCTAGAAGGCTTTGCCAATCTCAACGAGATAAACAGATACACACACACACAGAGATAAACTCAGTCTTGGACACTTATAGGCTGCGTGACCCTGGGCAAGTCATTTCACCCTCTTTGCCTCAGCTTCCTCATATGTAAAATAAGCTGGAGAAATAAATGGCAAACCACTCCAGGATATGTGCCAAGAAAACCCTAAATGGGGTCATGAAGAGTCAAAAACAGCTAGAAAACAACATATGTGTATGTGTATATATATATATATATATATATATGCACACTTTTTTTAAAAAATTAACATTTTTATTTAAAGTTTTGAGTTCCAAACTCTATGGCTCCTTTCCTCCCTCCTTTACCTCACCCCTCCCTGAGATAGTAAGCAGTCAGATACAGGTCATACGTGTGCAACTACATAAAACATTTCCATATTAGTCATTTTGTACAAGCAAACTCAAATAAAAGAAAAAAGGAAAGAAAGAATATGAAAAATAGCCCACTTCAGTCAGTATTTAATCAATATCAGTTCTTTCTCAAGGTGGATAGGATGCTTCATCATTAGTCCTTTGGGATTGTCTTGGATCATTGTACTGGTAAGAATAACTATATCATTCACAGTTGATCATTGTTACAATGTTGCTGTTACTGTGTACAATGTTCTCCTGGTTCTGCTCACTTCACTCAGCATCAGTTCATGTAAGTCTTTCCAGGTTTTTCTGAAATCATCCTATCATTTCTTATATCACAATAATATTCCATCACAATTATGTACCACAGCTTGTTTAGGCATTCCCCAATTGATGGGCATCCCTTTCATTTCCAGTTCTTAGCCACTACAAAAAGAGTTACTATAAATATTTTTGTACAAATAGGTCCTTTTCCCTTGTTTTGGACATCTTTGGGATATAGACCTAACAGTGGTGTTGCTAAATCAAAGAGTATGCACAGTTTTGTAGCCCTTTTGGGTTATAAATTGCTCTCCAAATGGCTCTTCAGGATGGTTGGGTCAGTTCACAACTCCAGATGTTGGTTCTTCTCCCTCAGCTAACTATGTTGCACTAGTGTCCTAGTTTTCCCACATCCCCTCCAAATCCAGCATTTTCCTTTTTTTGTCATATTAGCCACTTTGAAAGGTGCGAGATGGTACCTCAAAGTTGTTTTGATTTGCATTTCTCTGATTAGTAGTACACACACATATATACAGGTATGTATGTATGTAAGCTGTCATTAGTATTATCATTTATTCAACAAGATTTTATGGTATTTCCTATATGCCAAGCACTGTGCTTAACACTAAGTACATAAAGAGAAAACAAGACAGTCCCTGCTCTTGGAGACCTTACCCTCTATTGGCTAAGAATCCACACTGCCAAATATGTGATACCTTATTTAGATTTGTATACCAGAATCATCGAGCACATATTAAGCATCTGCTTGTGCCAGGGCTCAGGATACTGTTGCAGCAAGCACCCTAGCATACCCAGGACAGCTGCTGGCACAGGTTCTTTGATCTGCTTTACTAAAGGAAAGCAAATCAAAAGGGGTTAAAAATCTTACTTTTATCAAACATATATATCATTTAGTTGGTTCAGGGGAAAAGTCAGCACCCTGAACTTCAGAGAAAACACAAACAGAAATAATAACATAAAGATCAATAGACAGGACTTCTTAACCATTTAACCAAAGAATACACACACCACAGATCAACAGACAGATCCAACTGTCTGACCATTACATACATACATACAAACAAACATACATATATACATAGTTACCAGAGAGAGAAGCACCAACATCAGAGGTTTCAAAGTCAGGGGGGCTCCTTAATGGCTACCCAGAGTCTCATCTAACTACATTCCTCAAACACTCTTCCCATTAGTAAGCCCCAAAGCAAAACCTCACCTCAGAGTATATATACCCTTCTTCATGGTCAGAGGACATCACAACCTTTGTGACCCACTTTCTAATTACAAAGTAACAAAAGGTATGGGCTTTCCTGAAAAACAAGCCTCCCCCCAATAAAGCCCCTCCTGTTGGGTTCCACTTTACACCTACTAAGGGATATGGAGGATCTTCAAATTCCCTTATCATTACAGATACTAAGAAAAAAATTAAACAAGCCCTGCCCTCCAGGAATTTACTTATACTCCAGACACATAGTTCTATGTAAATAGTGAATATACAATAGCAAATAGTTATATACAAAATAAATTCAAGTTAGATACAAGGTGATTTGGGGGCAAGGGATCAGGGGATGTAGAAGGTGGCACCTAAGCTGGATTTAGAGGGAATTTCATTCTCTATGAGATGGAGGTGAGAAGATATCTTGGACAGCCAGTGTCAACGTATGGAGTTTGGAGATGGGGCATTGTATGAAAGGAACAACAAAAGGCTAATATGACTGAGCCATAGAGTATGGGAAAGGAAATAAAGTTTAAGAAGCATGGAAAGGGCCAGGTGGTGAAGAGTTTTAATTGCCAAAATACTTTATATCTCAACCTAACAGTAATAATAGGGAACCAATGGCGTTTATTGAGGAGGGTGTGGTAGAATGACATGGTGCTTTAGGAAGATACCTTGACAGAGGAGACTTGAGGCAGGGAGACCAACTAAAAGACCACTTGTTCTTCTCCTTGAAGTGGTCACCATAGTGGGTCTAGTTTGATCTAGAAAGTTACAGGGACAGTGAATGAAGCCATAGAGAAGTTGATTGGCACGTCCCATCCAGGAACAATAACATAGTTGATTTAATTATGTTTCCAAAGTTGGACAAAGCTACTGTTAAGGCTATAGAGAAGAAGACTGAATGCCATGGAGTTTAGTGAAGGATGGCTGGAACTTTCAAAAGAATAATTTTCTAGGAGAAAGAGTCACCAATCAGTAGAGCTGGGTCCCATTGCAGAATTTCCTCCAGGCAATGTGCTCTGGATTGGGTAGCCTGGGGGATGGGGAGGCTATAGAGGCGATGGCCTGAGAGCAGATGAGGTCTACTTTGGGCATGTTGACTTTGAAGTGATGGCTGCAGTATGGAAGAAGGATCAAGGCCCTGGAGGTTTCAGTATGTATGGGAAGACATTCCCTAGGAGTGAGGGTACAGGAGAGGCAAACGGACAGAAGACTATGATTATAGAGAATTTTTGAAAGAAGGATATTAGAGGTAAAATCCAGGCTAATTAAAGAGTGGGACCACTCAAAGACATGATTGGAATGGGTCCAGGGCCTCTCTCCACCACCACCCAGCTGCAGCCCTCCCTCCCTGCAGAAAATGTAGTCCAGGTAACTAATTGAGCCAAAGGAATCATATTTAGCCTGGAAATACATGTCCTGGAAGGACATGATAGCTGTCTTCAAGTATCTAAAGGTCTGTGACACTAAAGGGAAGTTAGATTTCTTCTCCTCAGTCCAAGAGGTGCCTGCATTTCCAATCTTACTACTCATTCCTCTTATTCACAGACTTACTCTCTGGGCCTCACACACCATCCTCCATTCTCCATCTCTATCCTCTGCACTCACTCCCCACCACCAATGCCTGGACTGTACTCTCTCCTCATCTTTGCTTCCTGAGATCTCTGGTTTCCTTTAATATTCATCTCCAGGAACTCCTGCAAGAAGCCTTTCCACTCTCCCCCCCCCACCACAGCTGTCTTCTCTCTTGAATATAAACTACTTAAGAGCAATAATCATTTCATTGTGTTTGCATTGGCAACCCCACTGCCTAGCACACTGTCTGACACATAGGTAAGCACTTAATAAATGCTCATTAATTGACTGTAGTGTGTTTCCCTTCCCCCTTTGCAATTATCTTTCATTTATTGTGTTTATATTTTTTTGTATGTCCTTAAATACATGTGTGAGCAGCTTGACTCTACTAACAGAATGTCAGTTCCTTGAAGGCAGGGACTGTATCGCCTTCATTGTTGTGCCTTCAGCACCTAGGACAGCACCTGGCACACAGGAGACCCTTACTCAATGTTTGATGATTAATTGGTTGAAATGAGTAGAAGTGGCAGAAAGGCAAACATCCTTCAGTATCAGAGGCAGAGGTTCAATTTCATGAAAAACTCCCTGAGAATAAGTGTGTCCCAGATTGGAACGGACGACCCCCAGAAGGTAGTGACTGCCCCTCACTGGAGATCTACAAGCAACGACTGGATGGCTCCTGATCAGGAATGTTGTGGAGGCTATTCTTGCTCTGTTCCAGGTGGACCAAAGCTGCCTCATGGCCTCTTCCAGCCCTGAGATTCTGTGTGATTCTATAATTCCAAGTAAGATCCCCCAGGTGGCCAGAACATGAAGTCATAATGGAATGATGGATGTGGCAGCTGCCCCACCTACCCCCACTCCACCCCCCCAAGGTTTTGAGGGAGAAAAGGGTTTTCTCTATTGGCAAAAATACTTCCCAGGAAACACCTGGTCTTCAGAGAGCTTTCAAAAGCCAGGCTTCATCTCCACTGGACATCTGTTTGTGAGGTTGCCAGCCACCGAAGAGTCTGGAGGAGGAGGTATGAGCTAAGATACAGAGGACTCAGGGGAACAGGATGAGGAAGGGGATTAGTTAACTGGATGGTTGATCAAGAGTCCAGAGAATGGGAAGAGTGTTAGGTCAATCAGAGCCATGTTGGGAGTGGTGGCATTGAATGCCAAGATAAGGGGAATCAATGAGAAATCATCCAGGGTTCTTGAGATGATGATAGTAGTCTTAGAAAGATAAATTAACAATGGGAAGATGTGAAGGATATACTGGGAAGGGGAGAGAAGAGAGGCAAAAAACACATTTAGGACAAAGGTTCTTAGCTTTGTGCCCCTTGCCTGGAATACTCACCCACTTCATATCTGTTGGCTGGTTATCCTGGTTTCCTTAAAGTCCCAGCTAGAATCCCACCTTTTACAAGAAGCCCTTCCTGATCGCCATTAATTCTAGTGCCTTCTATCTGTCCATTATCTCAAATGTATCCTGTGTGTAGGTGGGTGAGAAACAAAATACAAACAACTAGGTACAAGAAAGATATAGAAAATATATATATACACACATATATATACATGTATATTAGTGCCTGTGCATGTCATATCTCCTTTACATGTGTTTAATATTTTCTTTTCTTTATGCTTTGTACTAGAAAGTAAGCTCTGTGAGGGCAGGAAATGGTTCCTTTTTGGTTTTCATATTCTCAGTGCCCAGCACAGTGCCTAATGGTGCTTAATGAACACATTCTTATTCATTTATGCGTTCATTCAGCTATGTGCTATATTAGATGGGTGCTGGATGTGGAGTCAGGAAGGCTTGAGTTTGAATCCTACTTCCTGCCTTAGACCTCTGCCGATTACCAATCATATAACTCAGTAAGTGCTTAATAAGTGTTTGCTGGATGGATGAATGCCTACTATGTGCTAGTCACTGGTGCAGGCATGGAAGATCTAAAGACTGAAAACCAAAATGAGCCAGACTCTGCCTTCCAGGAGCTGAGAACAGACAACAGCATGAGCACTGCAGGCCAGAGTGAAGGGGACAAGAGTCTTTAGGAAACGTGGAGGAAGGAGACTGAACAGACACTGTATTGACTTATCTGTGTATATATTGTTTCATTAAAATGAGATCCAAACTCCTTGAGGACTGGGGGTTTTTTATTTTCATTTTTGTGTCCCTAACATCTGGCATATGGTAGGAGCTTAATAAGGGAATGCCCTTTGAATGAGTGATTGAATGAATAAATGATCTAGAAATGCATGAAAGAAATCCTAACATTCATGAACCAAGCCCTTTCTAGCAGACAAAATGAAAAGAATACCAAATGAGAGACACCAAACTGGAATGGAGCCAGTAGCCAGGAGGGTTGGGGACAAACCAAGAATGGCTTTGGATTCTCTTAAGGAGAAGTTGCTCTTTGCTGCCCCTTGGCCCCTTCCAGTGATGAGGATTCTGAGACCTTATCTCAAGGAGAGACAAGACTTCTCAGAGTGTCCTCTCTCTAGAAGGGGCCCCAAATACCTCGACTCCTTCATCCACAAAACTGTCTGAGGGGCCATCAGAACAAGAGGAGGAAGTCTCCAAAGGCTCAGACCTAAAGGCAGGGGGCATGGTTTCCTGGCAATTTTAGGGCCAGGGCTATTTGGGAAATAATCAAGCCTTTAAAAAAAAACACAAAAATTTGGAAAGAAAATGAAGTCAGATGATTTCCGAATGGCCCAATTAACTAGCCTGCAGCCATCTGACAAAACATTGCAGAGCAGCTTTTCCTACTGAGCAGCAATTAAAAGTCAGAAGAATGGGGAGAGGAAGCCAACTTTTCTCTATTTCGAGAATATTTGTTCTCTTTCTTTCTCAGATAGATAATTATTTATAGAGGCATCATGGTGTGGAGGCTGGACAGCTGATCTTGGGGTCAGGAAGTCTTGGCTTCATACACAGTGGCTGTGTGACCCTGGACAAGTCATTTTACCTCTCTCGAAGCTCTCAAAGACCACAGAAATTGCAGAGGAGTGGCTGCCCAGAAGCGACTTCAGGCAATGACCCTGGAGACGAAGCCAGTCCCTATTGCTATGGGTTTCCTTAGCCCAGAGACCAGCCATCCCTCCTGAAGGGCAGGAAGCAGTAACACTGAACTGGTGACTCTCCACCTCCACAGTCTTTGAAATTCAGACAGGTCATCTCAAGTTTTCAATCCCGCGTGATTCCTGTTCTGTAAGGCCATTCCTGATCCCTTTCTCTGAGGCAGATAGAATTCTGGACTCAGTTCAAATCCCATCTCAGAGACTTATCTGGCGGTGTGACCATGGATAAATCAGATAACTTCTCTGAACCTCAGTCTTCTCATCTGTAAAATGGCGATGATAGCACCTACCTCCCAGGGTGGTGAGTGAATGTATGTAAAAACACTTTGCAAATACTAGTGACCTGTAAATGTCGACCTCAGCATCGTCATCCCTCCCCGGCTGCCGAGGGCAGTTATTAGTCGCATTTGATCTTTATACAGTTGGTATTTATTTGGGTGGGTGTCGTTTGCCTTCTGAAATAGTGCAAGCTTCCTGAGGGCAGGAACGCTTTCATTTCTGTCTTCATTTCTTCAGCTCTGGGCACAGAGCCAAAACCTAGTAGGGCCTACCAACTATTTGTTAAATTAAATTGAATTGAATGATTAAGCAAGCACCCATTGTTTGCTAAGCATTGTGCTGAAGCAAAGATAAAAAAGTCCCTGCCTTCAAGGGAGATAGAACACTACCCTGGGGAGACAGGCTTTTGTATGTAAGTGTAGTGAAAGGAGGAACCATAGATTGTTACCAAGTCCAGCCTCCTACTTTCCAGATGAGGAAACTGAGGCACAGAGAGTTTAAGCAGACTGCCCAAGGTCCCACAGCTGGTAAGGGTTGAAAGCAGAATCTGAACTCAGGTCTTTTGACTCATGGTCCAGCACTCTCCTCACTGCATTGTCTGGCCATTGGAGAGCCAGAGAAAACGCTCTAGGGGGCTTTTGTTGTTGTTCGGTTGTTTTCAGTCAAGTCCGACTCTTGGTGACCCCATTTGGGGTTTTCTTGGCTAAGATGCCATTTCCTTCTCCAGCTCTTTTGACAGATGAGGAAGCTGAGGTGAACAGGGTTAAGTGACTTGCCCAGGGTCACACAGCTAGGAAGCATCTGAGGCTGAATTTGGACTCAGGAAGAAGAATCTTCCTGACTCTGGGCCCTGCACTATCCACTGCACCACCCAGCTACGCTGAGTAAGATGGCTAACATCAGGAAAATTTGAGGCTGGACAGAGTGCCTGTAGCTGGGGGACAATACCTACATTGTAAGTAGTATCTGAGCTAAGTCCTGGAGAAAGGGAGGGATTTGAAGAGGCAGAAATGAGGAGGAAGAATTGTCCAGGCACATGGACAGACTGAACAAACCAGGGAATCAGAGGGCAATGAATGGGTAGAACAGAGGCACAGAGTGTAGTGCTGGAAGGGACCTTAGAGACCATTGAGACCAATCTCTTATTTTACAGATGGAGAAACTGAGGCACAGAGATGTCAAGCATCTTGCCCAGGGTCACATAACTAGTAAGACAGGATTTACATACAGGTCTTCCTGAGTCTAGTTCTAGTGGGCGGCCAAATGGTGCAGTGAATAGAGTACTCCCTCTGGAGTCTGGAGGACCTAAGTTCGAATACAGCTTCAGACACTTCCTAATTATGTGACCCTGGGTAAGTCACTTAAGCCTGTCTGCCTCAGTTTCCTCTTCTGTAAAATGAGCTGGGGAAGGAAATGGCATCTTAGTCAAGAAAATCCCAAACAGGGTCATGGAGAGTCAGACACATCTGAAACGACTCAACAGCAACTTTCTGACTCTACCTTCAGTACTGGATAAAGTTCAGGGAGGGGAGGAAGGAGAGTGGAGGCCAGAAGGGCAGACTGGAAGCAGATCATGCAGGGCTGTAAATCCTGGTCTAAGGAGTTTATCCTGGATGTCATAGGATACCCTAGAAGGTTTCTGAGCAGGAGCAATATGGTCAGACTTGCCCCAAGAAAGATCATTTGGGAAGCTGTGTGACAGATGGGTCAGAAAGAGGAGAGACAGGATCCAGTGACAAGGTATGGAGCACTCATCTCTAGAGCTACTCGACAGGGCAAGTAGGCACAAGGTCTGATGCTCCTCCGGGAAGAGAATAAACTGCCTTCACTGGAAGGTTGTGCTGGGGTGCAAGGAAGACGCCACCCTGAATAGGTAGGTAGGGGCCAGATGATGCAACAGCTCAAAGGTCAGTTTTGCTACAGTGGGCAACAGAGACTTAGGGTAGACTAGTGAGCAAAGGAATAACAGAATGGCGTAAGAGATTAAAAGCGTTGAAATTTGGGACAAGGAGGTCAGTTTGGAGGCTGCTCTCACTGGGCTTGAGGTAATGAGGCTGTATTCCAGATGTCCAGGATGTCTGCCCCCAGGCACCATGGCCCTGAAAATAGAAGAGGGATGGACCTGAGAAATATGTCAAAGTACCAGGGGACAAGTGAGATGGAGGAAAGAAAGGAAAGAGAAGACGGCCAGACATTTCAAGGTTTCTGGAGACACCTGCAGCTCAAAACTAGGAAGCTGTCACAGCAGCGAAGATAAGAGCTGATGAGGTCCTGAACTACAGGGGCATATTGAGGCAGTGTGGTGCAGTGGTCAGAGGGATGAGACAGGAAGCCCTTGGTTGGAATCCTGCCTCATATCCTTAAATGTTCCAGGACCTAGCACTGCAAGGGACCTTAGGGCCAATCTAGCCACACCCCTTCATTTTACAGAGCTGGAAATTAGGGCCCAGAGAGACTTGTGACTTGTTGATGGGTAGTAAGAGGCAGAGATGGAATTGGACCAGAGATGGAATTCTACCTCAGACTTGCTGGCAGTGTGACCCAGGACAAGTCACTTCACATCCTGAGGCCTCAGTTTTGCCCCTCTGTAAAACAAGGGTAAGAAAAGCATTTACCTCCCTGATTGCTGTAAAGATCAAATGAGCTGATATGGATAAACAGCCTTGGGAGCCTTAAACACACACAACTGTCAGCTGTTATTAGTTATTAATTAGCCTTACACCAAAATGACTAGGAAGTTTTCACTCTGTGCATTTCCCCCCTAAAAGGCAATTTAACAAATGTAGACAAACTGCTAATAGTTTAATATTAAACTGAGCAGAAAAAATGAATATCAAAGAAGCATTTAAGAAAAATGGGGAAGAAGGGAGCAGAAGAAAGTAAGGAGCAGGGCCATGCTGTTCCAACCGCCCGAAATTAAACAGGCCCTTTAAAAAGAGAACAAACTCCCGGCTGCGCGGAGCAGAGACTGGAGGTTTCCCACGAAGTTTTCCTTTGGTTTTTGGTGTTTGGGAATCTTCCTGGTTCTTGGACTTTCTCAGATTCGTCCTTTGAAAAATGAGAATTATTGTTTTTAAACCTCAAGCTGGACAGAGAAGTTTTTGCCAGTCATTCACAATTGGCCGCCTATGGTCCCACAGGCCCCATATCTCCAAGCTCTGCAAGGAGCCAGAGGCAGCTCCCCCAGAGATCCCGGTGAATGTCACTGAGCTCCAGGCCCCTAAGGAGAAGTGGACAAACCTTGGGGGATCCCGCTTGAAGTCTCAAGCCTGCGATCTTCACCTGGAATCGTATTAACAGGGATTAACGGGGACTCGGGTTCAGTGACAGAGTGGTTATTAAATACCCGCTGCGCGCCAGAGATTGGGCTAAAGGCTGGGGATACAAAGAGGCAGAAGCATGGTCCCTGCCCTCAGGAAGCTTACATTCTAACGCGGGAGACAGCTTGCAGATGACTTGGGCAAACAAGATGGATGTGGGGGGGGGAGGGAAACGAACACTAAGGCAAAGGAGGGGGTTTGAAAGGCTCAGTGGAAAGAGTCCTACGTTCTGTGTTCAAGTCTCTCCTCTGCTACTTACTCCTATGTGGTGGGAGGTCACACTCTTTCGGAGCTTCATTTGTGCCCTTGAGACAAGTGGGACCTTCTACAAACCCAGGGCCTGAGAGAGAAACCAAGACCGAGAGAAAACAAGAGAGGCAAAAAACAAAGAGGGACAGAGAAAATGAGAGAGAAACCGAGACACAATCAGAGAAAGGGACAGAGAAAGACTGGGGAGGCAGGAGCTAGTGTTAGAGCGTGATCGAGAGAAAAGGTAAAAGGGAACGGGACAGAGGGATAGGGAGAGACATAGAAACGGCTAAAAACAGAGTCACGGATGGGGGAGGGGAGAGAGAGCGAGAGATAGAGACAGAGACAGAGAGAGAGACAGAGACAGAGAGATGGGGGAGGGAGAGACAGAGA
>CM053593.1:383906075-383932077 GCA_028646575.1 Pseudocheirus occidentalis | reverse complement strand
GATAGAGACAGAGACAGAGAGAGACAGAGAGATGGGGGAGGGAGAGACAGAGACAGAGAGATAGAGACAGAGACAGAGAGAGACAGAGACACAGAGATGGGGGAGGGAAAGAGAGAGCGAGAGATAGAGAGAGAGAGAGACAGAGAGAGACAGAGACAGAGAGATGGGGGAGGGAGAGAGGGGAGGAGAAAGAGAGAGGCACTGTCCTGGCTGGCTGCCCTTTGCAGATACTAGCAGGTGACTTGGCTCCCTCGGCTTGTTCATATCTTTCTCTCTTTTCCGGGTTTCAGGCCCCAGGGGAGGCTCAGCGGCCGCCCCCTTGCTGTGCCCTGGGTGCCTCCCTCTATCCCTGCACCCTGGCGTGGGAGGCGGTGGAGGGAGGCCAGAGCAGACGCGGGAGCCCCAGACACAGCTTGGTACCTGCCCCATGAGTGCGAGCGCTGGTGCTGAGCCGCCCGAGAAGAGGAGTGTTGGGGCGCCCGTGGAGCAGGTGGAGAGGAGAGGGGGAGCCCCCCGGTGGGCTCACTGCCAAGCCTGAGGTGAGGTAAAGGGCGCCCTGTTCCTTCCCCCGGGTTGGCGCGGCGGCTTTCCAGGGCACCCAGTTGCTGCCCTGGCCCACCTTCTTTTTGCTTTCTTCTCGCCCTTCCTCTTTTTCTTTCTCTTTTCCTGCCTTTCTTTTGATCTTTCTTTCTCTGGTTCCTATTTCTCTTTTTCCCCCCCTTTATTTTTCTTCCTTCTTTCCTTCTTTCGTTCTTTTCTTTTCCTCTCCTCCCTCTTTCCTACCTCCCTTTTCTTCCCTTCTCACTAATCTGATTTTTGTATTTTTCTTTCCTTTCTCTCCTTCCACTTCTCCCACAATTCCTTCCTTTTTCTTATTCTTTCTCTGTCCTCTGTTTCTTCCCGCTTTCCTTCCACTTTTCTCCTTCATTTCTTTTTTCTCTTCCCTTCTCCTTCTCTCCTCTTTTCTCCCTCCTTCCTTTCTCTCTCCATTCCATCTTTCTTTTTCTTGTTTATCATATCTTTTACCCTCTTCCCTCATTTCCTTTCTCTTTTCCTTCCCATTCTTCCATCCTTCCTTTTTTACTAGGCTCTGTTTCTTTCTCTGTTCTCCCTCTCTTCTTTCTTGCTCTGTTCTTCAGTACAGCACCAGGGAAAGAGCACTGAATTAGGAGTCACAAGACCAATGTGGTTCCATATGCTTGCTCTGAGACTTTTCTTGCTAGCTGGGAGACCCTGGGTGAACCCCTTAGCCACTCTTGCCCTCAGTTTCCTCAGCTGTAAAGTGGGAGGATTAGACTAGATGATCTCTAAGGCCCCTTCCACCTCCAGATCTATGATCCTCTCTCTTTTCTGTCTTTTTTTCTTCCTTTCTTTATCCCTCCCTTCATCCTTCCTTCCTTCTCTTCCAAATGAGCACAAAGTCAGAATGAATGTCATGCTCAATGGCTAGCACTGGTTGATGACCAGTGTGATCTGCTGCCTGATAGCAGGGAGGGAAGGGGCCATGCAGGAGGCCAAGATGAGCTGAAGGAAAGAAGGAAGGAAGGGGACACAATCCCACAGTCATTTGGAATAGAGGCTCCATGGTAGAGTCAGCCCTAGACTGGAAGATGGGTCCATTTGATTCACCAGGCACAGGTGAGAGATGCAGCCTGGAGCTGTTGGGCCAGCTGCCTTCCTTCAGGTGGTGCTGAGCCTTCACCTCTCCCCTCCACCTGCCCCCAATCACTCCAAAGAAAGTGATAAAAGATACCCTTGGAGCCCCAAGAATGGTGTAAAGAGCCAGAGCTCTATGAAACATGAGTGGAACAATTCCTAGAATGCCCAGGGCTGGGCTAGACACTCACACTCACTATGCAGGACCTAAAAAGTTATGTCGGTTTGGGGAGAGTCACTGCTTAAAAGGGGGAAAGTAGTCATTGCAGGAACTTAACCACCCCCACCAACACGCCCCCCCCAACGGAAAAGGGCTGTTTTCTGAATTGCTGTTTGGAGATGACTTTCTGTTGTACTGATCTGTATTTTGGGTAAAGACGGGATAGAGCCAAGAGGGCAGCGAATGGGGCAAATTCAGAGGCACCTTGGAATTGGTCATCAGAACTGGAACAAGGATGGAACCCCTGGGCTTTGCCCTAGGGTGCTGAAAGATTGAGAGGGCTAGCTGAAGAAATACAACTGTTAGTCTTTAACTAACAGTTAAACAAACAACAAAAGTTAGTCTTTAAAACACAACCAAGGTGATACTTGTCCTCCCCACCCCTGCTGCCTTTTTCTCACTGACAAAGTTGCACAGGGTGAACTCCTTCCCTATAGCCTATCCCAATCCTTCTTCTGAGAGAGGTCACTTGACTTCAGGGTCATCACCTACAAGGGCTTGTGTTCCTAGGTTTGGATTTTTCCCCAGTATCCACCCCACCCCCATGGCATAATTTGTTGATTTAAGGGTACATTAGCGTTGCTCACTTATTCTGAGTGAGTTTCAAAGTACTTTGCATACCCAGACCTGGATACAAAGGAAGGATGAATGTGCCCCTATTTACCTTGAGTGCCAGGATCACTCTTCATGGCCTTATTGGTAAGGAAAGGGGTAAGGGGAGGGGGTGTCAGGGCTAGGATATAGAGGGGCTAGGAGATGAGGGGGACAGGGGAGGGAAGCAAACGAGTGAGGTGATTGGTAATAAGACTAGTATTATTAACCCCACTTTACAGATGGGGAACTAAGCCTCAGGGCATCAAAGTCCTTTGTTTGGGGTCACAGAACTAGGGTCTCTCAACTCCCAAACCCATTTGGCCAAGCAGCCCAGGGTCAGGAAAGGGTCCTTGACTTTCCTTGTCATGTATTATTAAACAGCCTTCAGCCTGATGCCAGTCTGTGATAAGGAAGATTTCCAAGTAGACAGGACCTTACACAGAAGCAGCCCTGGGAAATAGCCAGGCAGGAAATACTGTTGCCATTATTTTATGGATGAGGAAATGGGGGTTACCAGAGATTCATTCCTGCCACAAGCACTCTTCAAGCATCCACTGTACTGTCGTTCAGTCATTCTTCAGTCACGTCCGACTCTCTGTGATCCCATTTGGGATTTTCTTGGCAAAGTCCCTGGAGTGGCTTGTCATTTCCTTGTCCTGCTCATTTTACAGATGAGGAAATTGGGGCAAACAGGATGAAGTGACTGGCCTAGGGTCACACAGCTAGTAATTGTCTGAGGCTGGATTTGAACTCAGGTCTTCCTGACTCCAGACCCAGCTCTTTGTACACTATGGTTTCCCCTAGCTGCCAGGGCACCTACCTACTCTGTGCCAGGCACTAATCTATTGGAGGGGTAGGGTATTACAAATTTTAAAAATACGAATCAATTCCTGCCCTCAAGGAGCTCCCCTTCTAATGGGGGAGATTTCATCTGCCGGTCAGATGGAAAAGTCTCATGATTCTTAGTTAACGGCCAGGCTTCTCTATGTCATTTCCTCTGATAAAATGATATCCATTTTAGACATTGAGATAGTGACCAAGGGCTTTGGCAGTCAGGGCTTTCCTTTCTGGATCTTCAGTAACTGGACACCCAGGAGCTGTTGCCAGGCTGCATCTCCAGGGGGCTGCTTCCCAGGCTGGCACAGAGGACACTGGGCTGGAAGCCATGCTCGGGGTCCTGGGTCAAGGGGACAATGCTGTTCTCACTTGTTGGCGCATTCTACATCATGTCACCCTAGGAGACATTGCTGAGGTAGCTAGGCTGGCACATCTGCTCTGTGGGTGGCCAATGCTCTGCAGTTGGGAGGGGTGACTAGTCCCTTCCCCACAAGCCTTCTTTGCCCAGCAAAGAGCTCTGAGGGCTGGTCTGAAGGTAGTGATCTTGAGATAGCTGCCCCTTCCAGGGCTCCTGAGCCCCACCTCTCCTAGTGGTAACCTGTCAGGCATTGTTGCTGGTGGCAGAGGGAGATGTGACCCCTCTCCTAGTGATTTCCTAGAATTGCCTGGAACGCTGAAAGTGATCTCTGCCCAAGCTCACAAGCTCAGATGTGTCAAAGGCAGGATCTGAACCCGGGCCTTCATGGCTCAAGGTACCATTCTACCCATTGAGCCATGAGTGATGGCATTTGGTCTATATGTGCAGCCTCTGCCCAGGCAGAAGGCAAGGATCTCAGGTTTGTCTCTGTATGCCTGGCTCCTAATAAATGTATGTGGATTGTGAGGCAGGGCTACACTCCCTGGGCCAGACAAAGACATTGCCCCATTTGGGGGCAGCAATATGTGTGGGGAAGGTCAAAAGCCCTTTTCTTCTGCCAGTGCCTTGTGTACTCGTACCCAGGCCCTTCAGCACAAACGTAGCACTGTTTGCCCTCTGCCTCTCTGTTAGATCTCCCTTTTCTCTCTAGAATTCAGTTCATGGTCCAAAGTTAAGGGGAGCTGCAGGAGGGATGGAGGGTCTGGTCCCCAAAGGGCCAGATCTCAGGGAGATGTTTCCAGAGTTACTAACTGAGCTTCTGAGGGCAGGGAAACCTAAGAGAGAGGTGAGAGTGTGCCCCAAGCTTGGTTCTTCCTGCCTCTCAATCCTGCCGAGAGCCAACTCTCGGCCTCTGGGGCTCTGTGGTTGGAGGGCCACGTGTCACTTCAATAAATGATTCCAGGGATAATCCTGGACAAGGAGACACGTTCCAGTATTGGGTAGAGAGCTCATTGGATCTGGGGGCACAGGATCTGGTTTCACGTGCCAACTCTTCACTTCACTAGCCATCTCTTAACCCCTCTAGGACTCAGTTTCTCCTGGTGTAAAATGTAAGGTTAAGACGAGGTGACCTCTGAGGCCTTCCCAGTTCAAAATCTGAGACCCCACTGGTCCCCAGCTTCTTCATCTGTAAAATGGGGAGAGGGAGAGGGTGCATGACCTCTGAAGTCTCTTCTAGCTCCAAATCTGTGGTCCTGAAAAGCTTCTCTCCTCTCTCCTCCCTCTCCTCTGCCTTTGAAGTCTAATCACTCCCATTCCACAAACATGGATTAAGCTCTGGCTTTGTGTAAAGGCCTGGGGAGAGGAAGCTTCAGAAAGGTCTTCCTGCAAGCAGTGGGGGGAGAAGGGACCTGTACACGGACACTATTTCCATTTCTTCTCTTCCCAAAGAATGAAGACACACTTATTCATAGAACCATAGATTTAGAGCTGGAGGCCAGCTTGTCCAGCCCCCTGATTTTACCAGTTAGGACACTAAAACTGAAAGGAATAATCTGCCCCCCATCACATGGGGAGGGAGGGGAAGAGAAGGGATTCAAACTTAGGCCATTAAGGTGGTACAATGGATAGAATACTGACTCAGAGTCAGGAAGGCTCCTCTGCCCGAGTTCAAATTTGACCTCCAACACCCACTTGCTGTGTGACCCTGGACAAGTCATTTCTCCCTGTTTGCCTCAGTTTCCTCATCTGTAAAATGAACTGAAGAGAGATACGGCAAATGACTCCAGTATCTTTGCCCAAAAAAAGTCCAAATGGGGTCACAGAGATTGGATTCAACTGAAATAACTAGACAGCAACAACCTCTGTTCCAAATCCAGCCTTTTTTCCACTGGACTACATCACCCTCCTTTGTAACTCATCTGATCGCTTTTTTAATTCAAGGGACAAAATCTCTACTGCTTCTCCTCCTCCCCCCATCCCCAGAGGACCCTCTCACTTCCCACATCCACCAGCATACAGAAGAAGGGTGGTAGAGTCAGAGTCAGGGGACCTAGATTTGAATCCTGCATCTGTCTGCCACTCACTACCTGTGTGACCTCAAACAGGCTGCTTTAAACTGTCCAGGTTTCACTTTTTTTTTTTTTTTGCTTTTTTGGAGAGCCAGCCTTTTGGGTTAAGTGACTTGCCCAAGGTCACACGGCTAGTTTTTGTGTTAAGTGTCTGAGACCGGATTTGAACTCAGGTCCTCCTGACTCCAGAGCCGGTGCTCTATTAACTGCGACACCTAGCCGCCCCTTAGGCTTCACTTTCACATCTGTAAAATCAGGAGGCTAAAGTAAGTGAATGATTCTGAGGGCCCTTCTGGGTCTGAATCTGTGATCCTGTAACCCATAGAAATATGGTTCCATTTGTGTTATTATGATAAAAAAAAATCAGTGAACCAGCTAATTAAGACTTCATCACAGAGAATTTTCAGATTGGATGACCCCCTGGGTCTTCTCTTTTCCAAGCTAAATCTCCCATTGTCCCATCATTCCTCATACAACATGTAGATAGCACCATGGAGAGAACACTGGTCTTCAGCTCAGCAAGACTCAAGATCAGATCCTGTCTTAGACACTCACTAGCTGGGGAGATCAGAGCCCCAGAGTTCCTTCCAGTTCTCACTCTGTGAACTTCACTATAATGTTTGTCTTATCTAGTGGCTCTCCAGATTATCAACATCCTTCTAAAACAGTGGCACCCCAACCAGGGATGACTGTAAGACTGGCACCCTGGGTTCCCTTATCTCCACCCATGTGGTGAGAATGACTCAGAGAAACTCTCCTCTCCATTTCTAGTCTTGCTGAGGTAGGGAGGCTGGCACGTCTGCCCTGTGGGTGGCCAATGCTCAGCAGTCGGGAGGGGTGACTGGTCCCTTCCCCACAGGCCTTCCTTGCCCAAATAATGGCTCTGAGGGCTGATCTGAACTGGAGGTCTTGTAACTCCCGGAGGCTACATGGATGGGGGAGGTCTCAAGAGGACTTCCTAATAGATCTTTGCTCCGCCAATTTCTGTTGGCCAACAACGTACCTCCTACCAAGGTCAGATCAAAATTTTTTTTATACTCAAGGAAAGTCATGAGATAAGAGTTTAATTCTAAACCAACATTTCAGCAAAAACTAGTTTTTTCCTGATCATTCCTTAAACTCAATCCAAAATGACCAAGAATTTCTAATTGTTGTTTTTTAAAGGGGGAAAGAGAAAGCATATTTTCAGATGTTTAATGTAAGTCAATGATCTGTATTTGCCTCCTTGGCATTTAACTGTGTGCAAACTGCCCAGCTCTGGGTGGCCCTGGGCCCTACCTCTGCCCCACCCCCCAGCTGCTCTTTAAACAAACCCAGGTGACTGCCTATCTCAGGAAGTGAAAGTATGATTAAATTCAAGTGGAGGAATGAGGAAGAAAAGATTATTTTGCTCAGGAACCTCCTGACCATGAGATAATTTCTAGAAATTTATTTTTGAACAGTCTCAAGTGAGATAAGATAATCAGGTCTGACTAAAGAGAGGATTGTCCCATTCTTCTGAAAGCTAGGAAGTCTTAGGGAATAGAGGGCTGAACCTGGCCTCAGGAAGAACCTCCTATGATGAAGACCCCAGGGTGTCACTATCCCATGTATCAGGAAACCAAAACAAAATGCTTCCTTCTCTGAGCCTCAGTGTCCCTATCTGTAAAATGGAGATAATTACATGTATAGACCCTACCTCACAGGGCGTTGCAAGGCTCGAGTGATAGAATGCATATAAGGTGCTTTACAAACTTTAAAACACTATATTAATGGTGACTGTGACTATTACTCCACCCTCATTAAAACCTATCTGGGGTATTGTGTTCAACACTGGGTCCCATAGTTCAAGAAGGGCACTGATCCGCTGGAGGGAGCGACCTGACTGGGGAAGGGTCTGGGGTCTGTGTCATGAGAAGCCATAGAAGGAAGAGAGGATGCTTAGCCCTCTGAAGAGAGGGCTCAGAGAGGACACGGGAGGGGGGGGGGGGGGAAGCGGGGTTAACAGAGGAAGGATTAGCTTTGCTCCACTTGGCCCCAGAGGACAGAACCAGGGAGGGCTGGTAGCCAATTGCAACAGCTGCAAAGGGGCTGATGTAGGCTGATGTCATGGAAGTCTTGCCGACAGTTAGAGCTGCTGCGCATCAGCCCACCAGGGCATCTTTGAGAGGTGGCTGGCACTTCTTCCAAGCCAAGGGTGGGGGCTCCCTTAAGGCTGCTACAGAGGGCTTCCTGTTCAGGGCTAGGTCAGGTTCCAACCCTCAAAATCTGTGATTATGGGCTTCAGTGGATGACCACTCACCAGGGATGTCATCCAGGAGAGGCAGGTCAGAGCTCTGAGCTCCCTTCTAGCTCAGGGATTCCAGTACACTCTCATGCCCAGCAGAAAAGGAGGAGAGAAGCACTTCACCCCACTTGCATGATAACAGACAGTGGCCCCCGCCTGTGCTCAAGGACAGAGGCTCTTTGCTCTGGCTGTGGCCAGTTGGATTGCTACAGCTGTTTGTACCATTAACATTATGTGCAGTAAGAGGACCAAACCCTGGCGTTGTGGGTGGGGAAATGCCACTTTATTGCCTAGCTCTCCAACACTCTCAAACAGCAAGCATTTTAAGCACCTACTGTGTGCCAGGCAATGGGGATACCAAAAGAAATGAAATCATCCCTGCCCTCAAGGGGCTTACTTACAGTTCATTATATGTCAAACAAATGTAGATGAGATGCGAGGTGACGGAGGTACCTGGGCTTCATAAAGAAGGTGGCACCTACGCTGAGTCTGGAGGGAGAGGGGAGGAAGGAGGAAAAGCATACCAGGTGTGGAGAGAGTCAATGAAAGGCATGGAGCTCATCAGTGGACTGACATGTGCAAAGAGCAGACTTCACAAGGGGCAGTAAAGTAACAGAAGACTGGGAAGGTGTGCCAAGTGAGAAAGAGCTTTAAATGCCAAACAAAAGGCGTTCTGTTTGACCTTGGAGGTGCTAGGGAGCCAGTGAAGTTTATTGAGGTAGGGAGGGAGGTAATCTGGTCAGACTGGGCTTTAAGAAGATCACATGAGCAGTTGAGTGGAGAATGGACTGGAGTGGGGAGAGACCTGGGGCAGGTTGACTAACAAGCAGGCTACTGCAAAGTGATCATTTATCCTTGGAGATGGCATATTGGAAAGATCTGGTTTTGTATCTTGCCCCCTAAGAAGACCTCTTCGAGGACGGGCTGAATTCTCTAAATTGTTTACAATAATAATGGTGAGGATGATGATAGCGTCTAGGGAGCACCCTAAGGTTTGTAAGCTGCTTTCCAAACATCTCCTAGGATGCCCACAACAGCCCTGGAGGGATGTGCTGTTATTCTCTCCAATTGTTCCAAGTGTTGAGACCAGATTTGAACTCCAGATTTGCGGTATTCAGGTCCTCTTCTCCCCTGGTGCAGAGCTCTACATGTAAGAGCAAGTAGCGAAGAGGCCTTTCTGGGCAGACCTTCTACCTCTGAAGGACCTGCATGTGGTACAGTGTCTGGTCTAGCTTAGTTGGTGCATCTCCTCAGAGCTTAATATTTGTTTGTTCATTGAATGATTGACTGACTAAATGATTGACGTGGGTTTTGACAGTTGAAGCTTTGGAGGATAACTTACCTAGTGAGACATGGAGAGGGTGTTATCTGCATCCAAGGAAAGACTGTCCCCCTAAGGAAATCCCAGTTCCAAGACTTACCAAAGGATAAATATAACAGTTGCCTAAGAGAAGCCCCCAGAATTAGGCAATCAGATGCCCTGAGCCATGAACTGGCCTTTGTAGAACTGAGAGCTAGGTGGGACCATGAAGATCAGACATTCCCACACTTTTCTTTTGCAGAGAAGGGTCCTGAAGCCCAGAGGGGTGACACAGTGGTTAGAGTCCTGGACTTGGAGAAGGGAGGAACTAGTTTCAAATCCTCCCTCAGCCATCTTCCAACCTGGTGACCCAGGAGAAGTCACGATTTCTAATTACCTCAGTTTTCTCACCTGTAAAGTGGGGATAGCAACTGTATCTACCTCCCAGGGCTATTGCGAGGATATAATAGCCCTTGTAAATTGATTTGCAAACGTTAAAGTGCTAATATTGCTATGATGAAATGACCTTCCCGAGGTCACCCAGGAATCAAGTCAGGTTCCCAGAGTTCAAATACAGTTCTCTTTCCACCAGCTGTGCCAGCTCTTGAAGGAGAGGTGGGATGCTGAGGGACAAAGGCACAAAAGGGAAAGAAGTGTGTCTGGGAAACCAGGAGGAGTCCAATTTTGCTAGAATGTGAGAAAAGTCTGGAAAGGTGAGTTGGAATCAGGTGTTGGAGGGCACTGAATGACAAGTCAGAGGACTTTGGACTGGGGCTTTGGGGTGATAAGGTGATCCAGGGGTGTGCTGATAAATGTTTAACAACCAGCTTTCCTCTCCCCCCTGAAAAGTACTATATGACACTATTAAGCTTAATCTGCTCTATTAATATTTTCTCCACTTTCTTAAGTCTAGACAAGCAAAAATTAAGTCAAATGGTGATTTGTAGCATTTGCTGATTTCAGAGGTAGAAACACGCATCCTGAAAATGTTAACAATCGGCTCTTGAGGGCTGGTTGGAGCTGACTCCAGCAGATTCCGGTCAGAGCCCCACAAATGGTCAGCTAGCTCCCTGCTGCTTCCTGCTGAGCTCTTCCCAATCTCACACAGACCCCCTAACGTCATTTCTCCCACACTCCCTTCCCCACTCAGCTCGCCTTCTTGGTCTAGACTCCCCACTCCCACCCCGCCCTTCCCCCAGGGAATTACCAACCCCACCCTTGCCTTCCTCCCACCTCAGGCCTCACCCGTACCCCCTCCCCAGCCAGGACCCCCAGGCAGCCTACCAGATAGCAGCTTCAGAATGGGGTGGTGTCAGCGGCCAGATGGCCTAGGGATGAGGAAGGAGTGAAGAGTGAGAGGCTAGGGTAAATCCAATGGTGAGAGTGAAGACAATGGGAGAGAAAAGCTGTAAAGGGAAAGCTTCTTTCTTCCCTGAGATTAGAGACGCCTGAGCTGCTTGAGGTCAGAGAAGGAGCCAATGGAGGGACAGTAGTGAGAATGCAGGGGATTCCAGGACCCCCACCCTAGGACATCTCTGGGGCTGGGGCAGCAGAGCCTTCCATCTTCACTGTCAGTCCCAACCAGTTGAGTCACTTATCCAGAGTCACACAGTAAGTGTCTGAGGTAGAATTTGAGCTCAAGACTTCCTGACTCCAGGCCAAGCAGTCTGTTGTGGGAGAAACTTCTTAACTACTTTTGAGGTCCTTGGCCTGAAGGCATGTAGACTACTGGTTTTCTGGGTTCTCCGCTCTGCTTTTTGTTGAGGTTTTTGCCTCTTCCTTCACTGTCTCCAGCAGCTCAGCAACTTCATAATCTGCTGTGGGCGAGGAAGCCACAAGGGGATATCTAATATCTAGAGGAGCCCTACTAAAAAGTGGATTTCCGGGTGGAATCTCCTTTCTCCCTGTGGCACGACTGACACCCGGGCTTGTTAGAATTATGTCTAAAGTAAGAGTAAGTAGGATCTGAGAGAGGAGTCTGGAGTTCTCCAAAGAGTCTATAGAGCTCATGCTCTATAGACTCTACCCAAGGCACGAATGCTGTGGTGCTGATTTAGGCTCAGAACCTTCTTCATGTTGACTCTGGATCTCGGCTGTGTCCTGGATACTTGACTGGAGTTTTGTCTTCTTGTCTTGCACTGGCTTAGCCCAGCACACAGAACTTTGGAGGAACTCAATAAATCAATGCTTGTTCATTGATTGGCTGTGGGGGAGCCCTGAATAAGTAAGGAGTTACTGTAACTGACTGATTGTCCTATTCGTAGGAGCCGCGGTTTGGGGTTTTTTTTCCATGTGAGGTTTGGGGTTTGGCCTTTGCAAGGTACAGTAAAAGACAGAACAGCTAAGTCAGCTGACGGTCATGGTTGGCTTTGTTCGTTTCTCTCTCCCCCAAATTAGGATACACTGTGCTGCTTTGGTGTTAATGAATGCCCTCACTGTGAGCTGAAATATTTCACAAGAGAGGACGAGATGGGAAAAAGAAAAATGAGAGAAAACCACCCCTGTTTTTATGAGGAAGAGGGCATTTTGTTCCATTGAAAAACAGCCATTCCTTTTGCTCTAGGGGGCATCTGGAAAGACTTTTTCCATCCGAGAACCCAATTGAACCTTACATGAGAAGTTGGAAGCCTGTGGCATACCAACCCTCCTCCCCACCCAAACACCACTCACAAAATAGTGTTGTTTGTGAAGTTGGCCTTGGGTGCCCGGGGCAGTCAGACTGCTTAGCCTGTGAACTTGGAGGTCTGCCCTGACCTAGAGGCTTCAAGAGGTTTATAAAAGAGACCGGGCTCTGGGCAGCCCTGAAGAACCAGATGGGCAGTTTCCAGCTGATAAAAACTAGCTTTGCCCATCTTTTGGCAAAACAATATGAGGGAAGAAGTATGCTCAGGCAAACAGGCTGCACTGAGAACCAGTGGGGTATGAGTTCAAATCCTCAGCTTGTTGCTCATTACTTTTGTGACGTTGGGCATATCCTTTTTTCCCCCTCCCCAGCCTCAGTTTCCTCATTTGTCAATCTAGGAGATTGGACTAGATGGTCTCTGAGGACTCTTCTAGCTCTGAATCTGGAAGTCCAGGATCTGGGAAAGACGTTGTTTGGTTAACATTTTCATGGTGAATATTTTCGGTCAGTGGGTTGGGCTGAGCAGGGAGGGAAAAAAAGCCTTAAAATCCAGAACAGTAAAAGGGCACCTCAAGGAAGGGAAGTCATTTTCCCACTTCTGAGGATTCTCAGTGTTATGCTAGGCCAGCAAGCATAGTAGACCACCTGCTCAAAGAGCCTGGGAAAAGAACCCTGACAGCCCTCCAATGCTCTCCCCTGTTCCCCGGGCTGGATTCCACAGGGCAAGGCTTTCCCAGTAAGTTTATGTAAAGTCTGTGAAAACCCATGGTCTCGGGGCTGGGGATGACCTCAGGAGCCACGTGGCCCAACCTGGCCCTGAATAGGAATCCCTGTCTCGAACCAGGGATCCTAGTCCAGTCTCTACCTCTGGACCTCCAAGGAAAGGGAGCCCCCCTCCCCCTCCCCACTCCCTTTTCCCCCTTCCCACTTTCCCTCCCACTCCCCTTCTCTTTTCCCACTCCCCACTCCCTCCCACGGCAGCCCATTCCACTTTGGATCAGCTCTCCTCATCAGGAGCAAGCTTTTCCTTCCATAAAGGCTCCACTTACCTCTCCACCCCTTCAGCCTCTTGTTCTGTGTCCTCCCCTCTGGGGCCAAGCAGGATGAGGACAATCCCTCTGTTGCTTCGCAGACTTTAGAATGGTCCTAAATTGCTCTCTTCAAACATCCCTTTTAGAAAGCTTTGTAATTTAGCCTGTCAAACAATGGGCCAGTATTGATTTCTTGTTGTTCAGTCATCTCTGTCATGTCCAACTCTTCATGACCCCATTTGGTTTGGGTCTTTTTTGGGTAGAGATTCTGCAGTGCTTTGCCATCTCCTTCTCCAGCTCATTTTACAGATGAGGAAACTGAGGCAAACAGGGTAAAGTGACTTGTCCAGGGTCACACAGTTAATAAGTGTTTGAGAATGGATTTGAACTCAGGAGGATGTCTTCCTGACTCCAGGACCGTGCTGTATTCACTACACCACCTAGCTGCCCTAAGTATTTAAGTTCCTACAGTGTACCAGGCACTGTATTAGGCTCTGGAAATACAAACACCCCAACCTCACAAAGCTTACATTCTACTGTCCCGTATAAAATGTTCACCAGTAACTTTATAGATGGCTTTGGTGCAAAATGGCAGTCAGTTGTGGACTGCATTCAGGGAGGCCTTCAGTCCCCAGAGCTAGTGACTGTTAGCCAGTTGGTTTAGAAATCATTCACTGCTTACTCCATCAAGGCTCCTGCCAGCACTGTGACCTTAAACCCTGTGACAGCAGCCATGTCTAATGGACTCCAACCTCCAGCTTTCACCCTCATCACCCCAAGCTCAGCAGGGATAGCACATGACCCTTCTCACAGAAGACATTCCAGTTTCATAAGAACCAGGCCTGCGTGATGCCTCTGTGATTTCAGACACGGCCCTTGAGCATTCAGCTGGCCTCGGTAGACTTGAAAGACCCACTGGGCCATGAAGGCAGATTTTTTTTTAACTGTTCAAATGTCACCATATCCAGGTTTGCATTGAGGTTTTAGATTTATCATCCACTCTTTACTAACAGCTTTTGGATTCATGGTAGAATGGAAGAGTTCTGGGCTGAGAGTTGGGTTCAAATCCCAGCTCCACAACTTACTACCTACATAATCCTATGCCAGTGACTCTTCCTCTCAACCTTTAAAATAAGGACAAATGCCCATAATATTTAACTGCCGGGGCTGTTGTAAGACTCGGATGAGACCATGTGATCTGTGGATCTTAAAGTGCTTTAGAAATGCCTGGTGGTGGTAGAGAGAGTGGTAGTATGAGCAGAAGAATCCTTGACTTCTTTCAGGACTCAGCTGCTGTACTGCCTCCAACATCACCCCCCAACCCCACCCCCCAGCTGCTCGAACCTCCCCTCCAAAATCACCTACGTATTGGGTATCTAAAATGTATAAATACTTTTCTGCCAACATGCCCCCCCTTCCCATTAGACTATAAGCACCCATAGGGCAGGGGGCTGTGTGATGTATCTGGGTCCTCAGCCCCAAGGACAGAGTCTGGAACAGAGTAAATGCTTCATGCTGACTGACTGATAATAGGAAGTTGGATGCCGTAGTCTCAAAGTTTACTCCTAGCTGAATCTAGGAACCCACAATCATATTCGTGCTGTCTGTGTGTGTGTGTGTGTGTGTGTGTGCATGCGTGCATTTTGAGCACAGACCCAGTGATGGGCTGTAGTTCTCTTGTCCAAGGACCAGACCAGCTAAGTTTGGAGATGCTCATCCTCATCAATGTGGAATTTTTTAGCAACAACATTTCTCTCTTCTTTCTAAGTAACAACTTTTGCTTTTTGCTTTTTGTAGGGCAATTGGGGTTAAGTGACTTGCCCAAAGTCACATGGCTAGTAAGTGTGTCAAGTGTCTGAGGCCGGATGTGAATTTAGGTCCTCGTGACTCCAGGGCCAGTGCTCTATTCACTGCGCTACCTAGCCTCCCCTGAGTAACAATTTTTCTAAATTAATCTGTTTCATACCACCACCCCTACCTCCAATGAAATTTTTTTTAAAACTGAAAAATAAACCTGCTGACTCATATTTTCATAGTCCTTGAGTAATTCACTTCACCACCTCTGGACTCTATAGTTGGAGGTCCTTTCCACCCCTAAATCAATTACCTACAGGGTCCTAATCTCTACCCTGCCACTTTCTGCCCCTGTGACTTTGGACAAGTCCTTTCTTGACTCTGTGGCTCCGGAAGATGAGAAGGCTGGACTTGTGGACCTCTGGGGTGCCTTCCAGATCTGGGATCCCATGACTTAAGTGCTCGTTGAGGATGATTGAATTGGGTTGAATATTGAATGGATTGGCTCCCTCCTTCACTGATTGCCTTCTCTGTGATGCTTAAGGTGTCGTCCTGACCCACCAGCGACAATGGGCAGAAAACTGGATCTCTCCAAGCTGACTGACGAAGAGGCCAAGCACGTGTGGGAAGTGGTTCAACGAGACTTGGATCTTCGAAAGAAAGAGGAAGAACGATTGGAGTAAGAAATTTGGTCATTGGTTTTCTCTTTAGTTTTCTGTTTACATGGGGAATCCTGCCCTTCCCCTTCCCCTGCCCTCCCTCTGCCTTCTCTGTGCCCTCTCCCTGCCCCAAGAGATCAGAAACTCCTGGAGGACAGGAACTATTTTCTCTTCTGTATCCTCAGTTCCTGGTGCATAGTAGGTGCTTACTAAGCATGTATTAAGACAGCAGAAAGAGCCCTATTCTGGAGTCAGAGGATTTGGGTCCAAATCCCACTTGGGGAAGTGATTTCACCTCCGTGGGCCCCGGTTTCCTGAACTGTAAAATTAAGAGGTTGGACTACATCCTAGGTGTCAAACACACAGCCCCCAAGTGTGGGCCAAACCACATTAAAATGTAACTGGGAAATATTTAATAAAATAAAACAGATAATATCAGTATGTGGTTCAGCCCACGGGGATCCTTATGGCCAGTTTATTGGCCCCTGTTTCTGTCAGAGCTTGACACTACTGAGCTCAGTTACCTCTGAGGTCCCTCCCAACTCTAGATGTAGGATCCTATGAATGAAATTTTAATGCAAACGCACACATACCGGAAAATTCTACCATCCATGACAGATGGGTATTTTTTAAGTTATCAGATCTGTTAGTATGAAGGTTCAAGTCTCCAGCAGACAGCTGCAGGCCAGGCTGCCATTTGCAAAGGGAAGAGATATAATTTTCACACCTGACCCAGGATGTGTAATTGCCTCCTCCCCAGCTATAGCAGGATAAACTGGTTGGGGCTGAGAGAGGTCACCTTTAGGTTGCATGTGTGGGGATGTCCTATAGGTAGTTAGAGGCTGGCCTCAAACTTGGCCTCAGAAGGACGGTCAGGGCTAGAGATGGCTGCAGTCTGGGAGTCATGTGCATTGGTGTCGATAACAAAGCCCTTCAAGTGGTCACATTATTTGAATTCTCACTGCCTTTTTCCACTGGGCTAGAACCAATGACCGTATTTCACATAATCATAACTTGCAATATTGCAAATTCAAATGCCTGCAACCACTTCAGGAGGTTCATGGTTCGCACTAATTGGGACCTGGTAGTAGGTGAACATTGAGACTATGCAAGTAGGTAGGTTCTCTGTGAGCAAGAGAGAGGAGCAAGCAACCTTAGCTTGCTAGGTTGGAAGAAGAGAAGTCTTTAGGGAGAAAAAAAGGGGGAAACCTCTGGAGAAGGAAGAGGCTGACTAGGATATAAATGGAGTCAAGAGAGCCAAGAGAAGAGCATTCCAAGAAAGAGAAGGCAGCCACCAGTGCCTTGCCAGGAAAACTGGACCATCTTCCTTTGTCAGAAAGTTGGTTCTTGTAGACACCAGGCTACCAGAGGTCTACACCACTAGTCATTTACTCCCATATCTGCCTGTGCAAACACTACTTTCCTTCAAGACCCAGCTCTTGCACCAGAAGCCCACAATGACATGCCCAACACAATGGACCAGAAATTCCAATAAGACTTTACCCTTTTCTAACCTTATCCTACCCTACTGTGTGTCATAGTCAATGCAAATTAATCCAAGTGCTTACTACTACTGTGTGCCAGGTGCTGAAGACGTAAAGTCGAAAACTGAAAGAGAACTGTCCTCCAGGAGCTTCCACACTCCTGGGGGGAAACAGGGACCATTCCTGATCATCCTTTAACTGCCTCAGCTCCTAACATAGGACCTGTCCAGTACAGTTTGAGGGCATACAAAGATGAATCAAACATAGCCTTTGCTCAGTAATGCATGCTAAAATACTGCCATTACTATATTGTGATGAAAATGCTGGACGTTACCCCCCTTCTGCCCAGATGCTTGAGGAACAAGTGTGTGTGTGTCTCTCCCAACTGTCCCCTCCTTGTATGAGCACATGGTTCTCAAAAGAATTGTGAACCACTGATGAACAAAATGAACATATAGGCTAGGGAAATGTCATTTAGTATAACAAACTCCCTCTATCAATGCAGGTTGGCATCTTCTCCAAAATATATGACATTAGGGAGCTGCCTACAGTCCTGAAAAGAGAAATTACTTGCCTAGACACAACCAGCATGTCAGAGGCAAGACCTGACCTAATGCTTTCCTGACAGGTTCTCTTCATCCCTCCACGTTCCAATTATAACAAAGTTTCCTAAAACAAGAAAAAAAAAACCACTTCAACAAAATCAACCAACATATCAGCTATGTCTGAGAGTATATACAACATTTTGCACCCATGGTCCCCCACCTCTCCAAGGACAGGAAAGAAAACTGAAATCTGAGAAACTGAAAAAACTAACAATGATCTTATAGGCCAGATAATGAAATCCCAGGTTACTGGGACAGAATGGTGTATACATTGTCAAACACAATCACTGCATAGGTTGTTTTGGATTAACACTTGTTTTTGCTTTGTTCCAAGGAAGGGTTCTGTTCTGGGGGAAAGAAGAGGGAGAAGCAGGAGAGTCTGGGCTCTGTTGTTTGTTTGTTTGTGTGTTTTACAGAAAGGACTGTGATATCCAAACAAAAGATAACAAAAATGCTTTTAAAAAAAAGAATGAAAATCCGTCCCTGATAGCAAAGGTTCTCATCCCCAGACTTGTCTTGTGGCTTACACAGAAGCCTGTGGTCATGTTCTGGGACCTGAGAATGAGAGATCAGGGGGCTCCAGGCATTTTCTGTGTGATGACGGGCCTGGGTACTGGGGAAAGATCCAAGTCAAAACAGAATTCAGGATAAAGGGCCCTCCAGGTCTCGTCATTATGGGAAGTGATTCTACCTTCTTGGTTCTCATCCAACCTGTCAGGTTCCTCCTCTAGAAAGTGAAGAGATTGGACTAATCTAGGCAAGCATTTGCTAATAGCCTGCAGACTAGAAGCCCTCTGGCATCCCTTTCAGCTATAAACCTAGGAGCCTATGAATTGAATTAGATTAGGCTGAATTGAATTAAATTGACTACCTGATCTGTTGAAAAGCCCTGCTTTCCCCTCTCCAGCCCTGACGCCTGGTGGGGGGGTCTAGCCAACTAGACAGATACTATGGAGTTGTCACAAGAAGGCTTGAGAACCTGTGGCCTTTCAGCAGGGTGGGGAGCCATCCTCTTCCCCCAGCCCTCCTCTGCAGGACCATCAAGCCTTCCTCAGCTTGGCTATGCTCCTCTCCAGCCCCACCTCAGTATTCCTTGATCCTGCAGGGAGAGAGCCAGATGTTTCCCCAGAAGCTTCTCCAAACTGTCTTCTCTCCCTCACTAGATTGTCAGCTTCTTAAGGGCACACAGGAGGGGCTTGTTTCTTGAATGCCTGAGTTCAGGATGTGAGCTGAGGTTCCAGTGCTATGAATCCCTCTCCAGCCTGAGAAGCAGAGATGGACTGAAAGAAGCAGGGATGTTTAGGCTGGAGAAGCTTGGAGTCAGAGCAGGGAGGGGGCATGCTGGCTGTCTTGAGGGCTGTTAGTACAGGAGACTCGTTCGGTTTGCTCTGTCTGATTGCTCAGTCCCTCTGGGCATCGAGCAGGTAGGCCCCTGGTCTGTAGAGTGAGGCACTGACCCCCAGCCTTCCTTCTAACCCTAAATCTGCTCTAAATTCTGGTAGAAATATGACTGAAAAATGAGCTCCTTGAGGACAGGAAGGGTCTGGCTTCTGCCTTGGCACAGAATGGGCACTTACTAAGTGTTGGCTGATCTCTGAACTGATTACCTCATATGCCTCTGCTTAAAACCGTGCTGTGATGCAGCAGAGAGAGAAATGGCTTTGGGATCAAAGAGTCTGAGTTTGAATTCCAGCTCTGCCGATTGCTGCTGTTCAGAGCCGCCATGTGACTAGGGAGAAGGATAGAACCAGGATTCACGCCCAGGCCTTCTGCTCTGATCCAGTGACTACTCCATTAGTTCTGTATTCATATCTCTGGGCAAGTCCTTCCCATGATGCTGATTGCCACCCACTCATGCCCAGTCTATGATGCTCTTATTCAAGTCCTCCCAAAAGTTACCCAACAGGGACCCTCCACAATGTGCTGACAACCTTCCTCAGTTTCTGCTGACACCAGAAGGAAACCAGGGCATATAAATGCCGTCCACCAGTTGCCCACCTCCTCTTTTTTCTTTTCCACACCTACATTTCTGCACCAGCGCCCAGCTGCACCAGGCTGCAAATAATTGGTTTGTCAGAAAACATTTCAAAGTTTGTTTTTACCGCATTTGAGCCTCATTGCAACCCTGAGAGAAAGGTTCTGTGGGGACTTACCTAATATCCCCATTGCACAGAGGAGAAAACTGAGCCTCATTGACCTGGGGTTACCTGGCATTCCAGACAGGATTCAAAGCCAGGACTTCCCAGGACTAAGTCCAGTGCTCTCTCCACCACACTGCAGCACCCTTTCCTGAAGCCAATGAGCCAGGCGATTGACAGACATTTCATGTGCTAGGCACCAGGAATACAAATGTTACCCAGGTTTCAGGGGCATTCACTGGGAGAAAAAAGACAGGAATCCTTGTCTCAGTAGTTTCCAGTCCCCCATAGGGCACTTGGCCAGACAGCTGAGGAGGGAGGAGGAGAGCCTGCCACCTTAAAGGTTAAGGTAACCTCTTCTAGTACTCAGACAAAATGAGTTTGACTCTAGAGAGAAAAGTGTCAGAGGAACCCCAGGCTTGCCATCGGGGGACCTGGGCTCTAGGTCCAACACTGTCTTAGGCAAAGTGTGACTCGAGCTCCCCAGTCCCAGGAGAGTTCAAGAAAGAAATATCAAGTGTCTATTTATGGCAATTTGGGGGTTAGGCACTGAGTGAGGATGGAGCTATCTGGGAGGCCAAACAGGGGTCCCCAGCTTGATGCAATGGCTCCATATCATCCCCAAACTGGAGCCTGTTGGAGATCTCTCCCCTCCTCCTCTGCCCCTGGGATTCTGTGCTGGGTCTCCTGCTCTGACCAGCAGAGGTGCCCCCACCCCAAGTCTCACCAGGGAGGGTCACAATAGTGTCTCTGTTGCTAACATCCATCGAGGGGCTTTGGGTAACTGACACAAGTGTGGGGGACCTTGTTCAAGTACTGCACTTTAGAGGGAGTTTGGCTGGACCAAATCAAGTAATTTTATACTGTCAAAAAGCAGTGAGCACAGTGAGATATGGGATTCTTTACACCTTTCAGCCAATTCTGTGACAAGAAAGATGTGGCCTTGTATCAAAACCTTTCCTGTCCCTTATCACAGGATCCTAGCTCTCAAGCTAGAAGGGACCTCAAAGGTCTTCCAGTTTCCTCATTCTACAGAGGAGAGAACTGAAGCCCAGAGCCACCAGCTGGCTACCCCAAAGTCACACAGGGGAGACAAGGATTTGAACACAATTCCTCTAATTCCAATGCCAAGGCTCGTTCCACCATACCAGCTTTGGCTTCCCATACCTGGCCATTCCTTCTTCAGGCTGTCCTCAACGGAAATATAGACTATTCTCCTAAATAGCTTATACAGGTAGGAATCCAATAAGAGATGGAGAGCAGGCTGGATGGCCTTGGGGACACTGGTCAGTGCTTCTAAGGACCCCAGGTTTCTCCCTGAAATAATCCCCACCTTCCTGACATCAGCCATCTTCTGGAGATGCCCCAAATCTTGGAACACAACATTCTCCAAATGATGTTTGCTCCAAAGAATTACAATTATGTATCACCCAATGGCCACAGAGATGGGCACCATGGGTGAGGGGGTGTGTCATATTCAATGCACTCAAGTGATGGGCAGCCCACCACACAGTGTCCGAAGTTCAAGAGGCCTCCTGCTGTGCCCACCCAGCATACTGGGTGGACTCCTGGTGAGGACAGCCTGGAGGGCCTGGGCAAGCATCGCTCAGGATGAGAAGGCCAGGATGAGTCTCCCTCCTGCCACCTACAGTGACTCAGCTCAAGATGACCATTCCAGGCCCTGCCTGGAATTCCAAGAGCCCTCCCTCCCTCTTGACTTCCCCTGTGCTCTCCATGTAGCTTACCAATTTATGCATATGCTGTCTCTCCCATGAGAAACTAGGGTCCTGAAAGCTTCTAGTCCACTCCCACCCCCATTCTACAGAGGAGAAAGTCAAGGCCCCATGGGGCAAAGTGACTTGCTCACAGTGTCCTGGGGTGCTTGGGGCTCACGCATTGGCCTCCCATATGTCTGCGTTCCTTCCCCAAGGATGTCCTCAACACAAGAGAGTGGGGGGGTTGCTTTTCTCTGTACCCCCAGGATCTAGCACAGTGTCTAGTATGCAGTAAGTACTTAATAAATGTTTGCTGACTGACTTGAGTACCCCACATCCAGGACATCACAGCTTCATCCCAATATCTTGGGGAACAGTTGAAATTTCCAAGTGCATTTGGTGCAGTCATTTTGGTTACAAGAGCCTGCTCTGCCCCAATTCCTGAGGCTCAGAGGGAGCTCCAAGACGGGTGGTCAGTGGTGGAGAGACACAGGCTGGGCCTGTCTCGAGGAGGCTAAAAGGAAACCACCTTCTTAAGAGGGCCCAGCCTAGAAGCTAAATATCACACCTGCTCACCGTACCCTGGTAGGCAAACAAGAGGAGGGAGGCTTGGGAGTCACGGCAAACATGCCAGGATTCCAGAGATAACCTCAAACAGAGCCTCCCTCATGGGACAGAAATAGAGGACCGCTCAGTCAGGGAGGAGGAGCTGCCCAGTGCCGAGAGCTCCAGGGAGCCAGGCCTGGGCTGAGCAAACACTGGGGATGGCTTCTAGCTTCTAGGAAACCCCTCCCCCAGGATCCCAAGGCTGCTTTCTCTTACCTTGAGTCAACGGAAGCCTCCTTATCTTGCCACTTATCCCCATTCTGCGGATGAGGAGACTGAGGCTCAGAGAGGTTAAGGAATGGTCTGCCCAGGTCAGAGGTAGGACTTGAGCCCTGGTTGGTCCTCAGTCTGCTGCATTAGGAACACAGCAGATTTGGGAGGGCTGTCATGCAGAAACTGCCGCATACAGTTGGTGCTTCATAAAAGCTGGCTGACTTGATGGCTTGGCAGAAGTTGCAGAAATTCTGAGTTTGGCTCAATATAAAGAAAACCCTTCAAAACAATGGAAACTGACAAAAATGCGATGCGTATGGATTGGCCCGAGCAGCTGCTAAGCCCCCTTCCTGCTCCTAGGTTCTATGATCCTGCTTCCAGGCTTTGTGGCATCCTTGTAGGGATTCTCCCTCCACATGTAAAGATTGCAACCCCCCTCTAGCTCCTTTGCTCATCCTGATTAGCTTCTGTGTCTCCTCGAGATGAGCCAAGCATAAAGGGCTGGTCCTTGGGTAACAGAGATGCAGGTAGACCCATGGGTGCTCAAAGCCCTGCAGGGAAGGGAATCCCCATGTACACAGCACCCCTTATATTCCAGCCACTGTACCAAGCTTGATTCACAAATGCCCCATTTGAACCCCACAAGACCTTGCAGGGCAGGTGCTATTATCACCCCGATTTTATAGATGAGGGAACTGAGGCAGAGAGAGGGACAGTGACTTGTCCAGGGTCACACCGCTAGTCACTGACTAATGCCGGATTTGAACTCAGATTTTCCTGACTCAGACAAGGAGCTCTCTGCACTTTGCCCCCAGTTGAGCAGGACCTGCCTAGGCTTGGACTTCACTGGTTTCACCACCACCACCATCTTTATGAGAGTTTGAATGTCATTCAGTCTTAAGGAAGGAAGAATGAACAAAAGGTCCCATTCTGCTGATAAGGAGACTGAGGCCCCAGAAGGTTGGTGACCTGCCCAAATCACCGAGGGGGAAAGCGGAGGAGGCTCAAGATCAGCCCATCCTCTTCCTCCCTCCTGGGTTTCTTTGGTGACATCTTTTCTGTTCCGTCTTTTGAACCCTTCATCCTTTCCAACCCCTATTCACCCAAGTGAGGAGGACAGATTCTGGAGAAAACATGGGAGAACATTGGGTTTTCTTCCAACATTGGGCAAGTTTCTTCGTCTTCTTCCACCCTTTCTTCCCTTATCCCCTCTGCTCACCTCAGACCCAGCATCCTTCCTCCTAAACCAGGATCCCCTTCAGTTCAGTTCCAAAAGTGTGACCTAAGCTGGGCCTCTGGCTTTTAGTGGAGAGGGGGCAGGTGGGCTCTAAGGCCCCTCCAGGTGGGATCTTACATACTGTATACATGCAGGGCATTGTGCACAGACATTTAGTCACACTCACTGACCCTATCGATCCATCTACGAATTCTCCTTAAGTCAGTCTTGTTGGAGCATATGTCTGCTCTGGGCAAAGTCCCTTTGAAGCCCTGGAGAGACTAGGAAGGCCCATAAAAGCCCCGAGGGGAGCAGTGCAGAAGGAGCAGGGCAGAGCTAGAATGGAGTCCCGTGCTCTGGGGCGAGCCCTCAGCTCCCCTTGTAGGACTCAAGCAGCCTGGGCCACAGTTTCCTCACCTGCCACTTTGTTCTTTTCTGCCACTTCCCTAAGGGAGCTAAAGGTGAAAATCCAGAAGGAGAGCATGAAGAAGGAGCTGCTTTCAGACCAGGCTCACCTGAACGACACCCACTGCGGGCACTGCCTCCAGCCCTACCGCTTCTTGGTCAATAGCAGGCAGCAATGCCTGGACTGTCTACTGTTCACCTGCAAAAAGTGCAGCAGCTACAACCGGAGAGAGCAGGGCTGGGTCTGCGATCCGTGCAGACTGGCCAGGTGAGGGCACCGTGGGGCCAGCCCGAGCAGTGCTGGATGAGCTGCCTCTGTTTGTTAACCCCAATCAGCATCACTGGTAGGAAGTCTAATGAAAGTGCATGCCTGTGGGATTCTGAGTTATCAGGGATTATTAGTGAAGAGTGAACCTGGAGTCAGCAGGGATGTGGGTATGATACAGAACTTAGTGTGACTTGGGGCAAATCACTTCCTTTCTGAGCCTCATCTTTCTCGTCCATAAAATGGGGATGACAATGCAACTGACAAAGTTAATGGATTGAGAACTAGAACCTGTCCCAGAGATCATCTTATCCAGAGGCTCCCAAACTTATTTGGCCTACCCTTTTCAAAAAAATTTAATTACTCAGCTCCCCTCTAGAAATCCACTTTCTTTAACCCTTTAATTATTTTTTTGAAATTTGCATCATTTCAAAAAAATAATTTTTTTCCTACATTGAAATTTTGATGACACGATATTGTGCCATGTAATTGTATATACACAGCAACTATATGATAACCAAGCCATTACATGTACATATTCCTGCCAATGACACATGCTGTACTTCCCAACAATGCTGGACACGCTCACCTTCCAACAAACACTTGCTTGTTAAGACGTGTCAGTGGACTTGGCCACAGATTGACTTTAACTTGCATTTTGTGTGTTTGTTTAGAAAAAAAAAGTGATCACTATGACTTCACCTCTGTTACGCAACAGATAAAACCTGTACAAATGGTTTTCCAAAGTTTTCTTCTTTTCCTTCCTTACGCTTCCACTGCTACCTTATTTTTATTCAACACTACCCACTGTACCTGAGGCTTCTTCCATCCCACTTGTTCCAGCCCTCCCTGGGGCATGGTATCACTCACTTTAGGAACGTATAAATCCAACCTCCTCATTTTACAAAAGAGTAAACTGAGGGACAGGGACTTGCTAAAGTTCATATGAAGAGTAAATGGCAGAGCTGGGATTTGAACCCAAAGCCTTAGAGTCCAAGTCCAAGTTTCTGTCCATAACACCATACTCTCTCTCTAAGGGACTCACTCGAATGTGGAGTTGGTTTGTTTGTTTTTTTTTTTCCCACTCCACCAAAAACCCAGGGGTTGTAGTGAAAAAAAAGTCCTTTGTAATCTCCAAAAGCCCGAAGGGATGTAAGCGGAAACTTTTGTCCTTCTACTGAAGTCCTTCTCAGTGTCCTCATGGGGCATGGAGGTGAGCTTGGAGTCCTGAAGACTATGACCCAAGAATATAATCTCTGTAACAGGATGCAAATGTTGTAGATGGGGCTGATGACACACTCCCTGTTATGGGAAGACCAGCCTAGCAGGGCTCCCAAGGGCTCATTCTCATACCAGCTTCAGGGGGGCAAACTTCTCAGTAAAAGCCATTCTGAAAAATGAGCCACAACTAAGTCATAGAGGAGTCGCTCTCTAGGTCTGTGGAGGGGGCACTAATGTTGATGACATCAGAGATCTCTGAATGATTATGGTTTTGAATAGCGGGACTGTTGTGAAAAAAATAGGGAATGGGGAGGTCACCTCAGGAGAAGAGCTGGGTACTTGTATTGTGCGTGTGGTTGCACACATTCACATGAACTCCCTGGTTCACAAGGATGTCTTTCTTCCTTTGGCAGAGTCGTGAAGACAGGCTCCCTCGATTGGTACTATGAGCATGTGAGAGCCAAGTTCAAGCGTTTTGGTAGCGCCAAAGTGATGCACTCTCTCTATGGAAGGCTGCAGCATGAAAACGGCAACTCACCTGCTTCAGGTAAGAGTGTAGCAGACGGGGTGGGGCAGAAGATGTCACAGGTTCTCCAAGCCTGGTCTTCTCTGCATACAATGGACTGTGACAACTAGGGACCAGTCTGCCTCCCTGATCCCCTTGTGACTTTTCCCAGATTGAATGTGAACTGCCCTAGGTAACCAAATGATGCGAATTACGGCGGGA
>CM053593.1:383855987-383898518 GCA_028646575.1 Pseudocheirus occidentalis | reverse complement strand
TAAGAGAAAAAACCCCAGTGCAGCTAGACGAATCCCCACACTGGCCAGGTCCAAAGCATGCGCCTCATTCTGCATTTTCAGCTAAGCACCTACTTTGTGCTGAGCAGGAGGCTAGCCTCTGGGATACAAAGACAACAATGAACCTGTGCCTGCCCTCAATGAGCTTACACGTTGCTGGGGGAACAGCTTTTAAGCCAATAAATACAAGAAAATCCAAGATGGGTATAAAATAAACACATGGTGCATTTTACTTCACCTCTATTCCCCAGCACTTCCCCTTCTCCCCCTCCTAGAGCACCGTTCCTTATAATAAAGACAAAGAAAGAAGGTGGGAGAGGGGCAGGGAGAAGTTCAACAAAACTAACCAATGGGTCCAAAAGTCTGATGGAGTTTGCAGCATTCCATGCCCATAGCCCCCCACCCCTCTAAAGAAGTAGGAGGATGGGGCGGCTAGGGGGTGCAGTGAATAGAGCACCAGCCCTGGAGTCAGGAGGACCTGAGTTCAAATATGACCTCAGACACTTAACACACAAAAATTATCCATGTGACCTTGGGCAAGTCACTTAACCCCAACTGCCCTCCAAAAAAAATGGTAGGAGATACCTCCTTATAACCCTTCTTTGGGGTCAACCTCGGTCATTATAACTTTGAGGCCTTTGGTTTCAATTATCTAAACTGGGAGTTTTCATTTGGCTGAGGATAGTGAAGAAATAGATTTAGATTCAGGGGCCCTGGGCTGCTTAGCCAGACCCTGGCCTTGTGGCCTTGAGTGAGGCCCTTAACTCCTCTGGGTCTCTGTTTCCTTTCCTGTAAACTGAGGGGGCCTTTAAGAGCCCTTAATGCTCTAAATCTGTGATTATAAGGACTGGGGCCGGGGCTGGGGAGGGAGGGTCCTCCCACATCCAGATCTATGAAAGTCTCCCATAGAATTCAAACATCCCCATCCTCCACAGAAGGAGAAGCCACAGGGAGTGACCAGCCCCCAGCCCAGGACTTTGTTGGCATGGACACCTCAGATGAGGAGGTTGAAGAGGCCCACAAGATGGCAGCCTGTCTGCCCCACCGTTCCTCCCAGGAAAGCCCGGCTCCCTCTGAAAGCCAGGTAAGAGCAAAGATTCCCCAAGTCAACTTCGCCCAGCAAACGCCAGAGAACTGAGAGCTTGGGAACAAAATGTGCTTGAGCGTGTCTTTAAAATGCTTTCTTTTAGACACACGTTCTTACAAAACTTCTTACAGCTCCATGCTACAGAAACTCTGAGTAGCACCAAGGAAGAAGGCAGACCTTCAGCCTTATTGATCTCAGGCAGCTTCCTGAAAATTCCAGCTGCTTCTCAGAATGGGGCCCAAAGGCCTGGGGCCTTGGCCTTGGGCCTAGCCTTCTCCCCTCACTCTTTTCTCAAATTCTCCCTTTTCTAGAGTAGGAGCCAAGGCTCCAAAGCTCAAAATCTGTTAACCAGTCTGGTCCAGCCACGTGGCCTTCAGCATCCCTTTGACAAATAGTGACTTTTTCCAAGCCTAAACTCAGTCCTGGCCCGTAGGTTTGCGATAGCGTTGAAATCAGACATTCCAAAATGCAGACGGATCTTGCCGCACAACCCTGTGCCGGGCCACACTTCATGGAAAGGTAAGAAATTTACCCCCAAAGTGGGACTGACCTTGCTTAGATGGCCTGGGAGCTCCGATCTGATCTGAAGCCCATTGAAAGCCTAAGAGCAACGGCCAATGGACAGCTAGTCTTGTTTCCAAAAGCCTGCTCAGTGGCCACCACACTATGCGGCTTCACGAGGAAGTTAAAGGAGATGGGCCAGAATCCTGCAGCCTCAAGAATGATTTGGATACACTAAGTAACAGTGAAAAGATAGACTGAAGGCCACAAGGTTGGGCTCTGGCTCTGGTTCTCTCTTTTTTTTCTCAGGAAATGAGTACTAAAGTTGGCAATAGAAAAAGGCACAAAACAGCACATTGAGTATTGTGGTGCAAAGGGACGAGGCAGGACCTTGGGATGAAGCCTCAGGTGACCACAAGGGGCATAGGTATCCATGGGATTAGAAGTGCCCAGGTGCTGGCTGGCCATTGAGGAAGGTGGGAGAGGGGCAAAGATCTTGGGCATCACCTTATAACTTTGGTGCCTCCCATCCCCGTCTGGTATGCAGGAGCTGTACTGGGGTGGTGGCGGTGGGGGCCCAAGGAACACTGTTGGGTGGAGTTTTAGACACTGGGGTGGACACCAGCAGTGATGGCACTTATTTACAGCCCCAGCAATGACCCAGGCAATGCTGGGCTCTCCTTGAGAGGGTGCGTGGGTCATGTCCTCTTGCTTTCTGGTGACGCTTGGGACCCTCCATCTAGCCAATGACCCTCACCACACAAACCTAGGACCCAAAAGGGCAAAAACACAGCTCTGTGGAGGAAATTCTCTCCTGCCTCTTGAAGTGTGCTCCTTGGCTCAGTCAGAGACTTGTGGCCTGATCTCCCTCCCTACTCTGTGAAGCTCTTTTGGGCTGGAAACAGCCTCTCTCTGGTCCTTGTTAGAAGACCTAGGACACTGAGTTTGGGGGATTCCCTCAACATTACTGAAGAATTTTCAAGTTGGAGCATACACCAGGGTTCAAGTCCTGACCCTGCTGCTGACTAGCTAGGTGGGGGTGGGTTGTCAGATGTCCTGTGATTCAGTTTCCTTTTCTGTAAAAGGAAGGGGTTCCCAGGTACCCCTCTGCCCTTTATTCCAAATGACAGCCTGATGGCCAGCTCTATCAGTCATTATAAATGGAAGAAGAACAAAATGTTGATGGTATAATCTGGGAGAATTGGGGCCCCCACTGGGCTGGGAACATGGGAGTAAACGCTGAGTGTGGGAGCAGGGGAATCCCAGCTGCTCCTTGCTCTCTGCTTGGACAAGCACCGTTCCATCCTCACAGGGAACGCAGATCCCATTTACAAAAGGGACTCACCGTGAAAACTCTGATCTGTTTTTACAAAAACCATCCTGTGAGTAATGTTGCTATGTGTCTATTCTGTTAACTATGGGGGTTCCTAGACAGCCGCCTGCCCCCACCCACCCTCCCAGGTTGAAGCAGAAAGTCCCCTTTCCCTCCAAGGGTTCTTAGGAGCTCTGGCTGGCCATCCCCTCCCTCAGCCTCCATCCCACCCAGGCAGGGGGAGAGCTGGGTGTTGACTCTTTCCTAAGGAGCTCCTTGGCACAGCTGCTACTTTAAATCACATCTAAGAACATGGCACGGCTTGATCTGAGGCTGTTAGTAGATGTAGCCTTTCTCCTCAGTTGTCTCTACCCTTGACTTTTCTCTGTGGCCCAGGTGCTGCTACCCAGGCAGGGCCCAACTTAGACTGGGGAGGGATGGGTCAGTGGTCACCCTGCCTTGTCATATGCGCATTCTAAGCCTAAATTAAATCAAAAGAGGGCTCTGGTTTTCTAAGATGTAAAAGACTGTAAGGTTTACTGTTTGCCAGTGGATTTCATCCTTTACTTTGCACCAAGTAATTCTCCCAGCTGTAGGTGCCAAGCCTTTGCTCTGGGTTGCAAAGACAAAAGGGACTTGGTCTAAGAGCTTTGATTCTCCTGGGGCTGCTTGGACACAACACATACAGAGACAGGTATGAGAGAAGGTAGGGAGGAAAGGGGCCAAAGGAAAAATCAGACCAGGCGCTCCAGGAGAATGTGAGGAAAAAGAGAGTCATTTCATCAGGGAGGAGGATCAGGGATAGCTTCCCCTACATAGAAGTTGGCTCATGAGCTGAGCTGTGAAAACAGTAAAGGATTCCAACACACCGGGAAGAAAGGAAGGAAGGAAGGAAGGAAGGAAGGAAGGAAGGAAGGAAGGAAGGAAGGAAGGAAGGAAGGAAGGAAGGAAGGAAGAAAGGAAGGAAGGAAGAAAGGAAGGGAGGGAGGGAGGGAGGGAGGGAGGGAGGGGATGGCCTGCATGGACCCAAGGAGGTGAATAGCATGGAATTCAGGCAGGGTTGTGCTGGAGCCAGCTCAGAGCAGCTCCCAAGAGCCAGTTATGCAACATTTAGCAAGAAATCAGCAAATGCTCAAAATCAGGGCGTGATTCACTGTTTTATGAATTATCTGGGTTTTAAAAAGTGATGGAGAAAGTGTTAATACTTCAGATTCAGTCTAAAAGTGCGTCCTGCACACATTGTGCTAGATAACCAGTTGTTAAACATGTATCATCAACTCGCTCTGGATTCAGGGATGCCTGGCTGGTATATACAGCAGAGTACATAGAAGAGGACCACATGTGGTGGGAGGGTGGCAGGGTGAAGTGCCTGAATCTCACCCTGCGGGTGAGACCTTGGGCCAGGACTGAGCCTTCCCTCTCCCCAGCCTCAGTGTCCTTCTTTGTAAAAGGAAGGGGGTGGACCAGAGGCCTCTGGGATCTCTTCCCACTGACCTGGACTCTGTTGGGTCTCCCTCCCAGGGCAGGACATTGACTGCATGCGTGAACACACATACATACACACACTCACATTCACACATACACAGACACTCTCACACACTCACATACTCATCCACATACCTAAACATAGCTGTGTGGATGTGTATACACATATGAAGGCAGATTGGCCCTGAGTCTCCTTCTGTCATGATATTAGTTCTTATCTGCAGATTGCTTCCCTCACAGCCTGTGCCTGAGGACAAATCTGCCGCCCTCTGGCCTGGTGTCTGTCACTGTAGGATGAGCGCTAGCTAGAAGGCACCAAATCCTAGATCAGGGATCAGGGAAACCTGAGGTCAGATCCCATGTCTGACATTGACTGTAAGGACCCAAGGCCTGTCACTTCAGCTCAGCTTGACTCAGTCTCCTCATCTGTCTCCAAGGCACCTTCTGTCTCTAGATGGAGGATGTTATCATTTGAAATTACTTCATCTCTTACAAACATGGTTTCATTATCTGAAAACAGAGAGAAAAAATAGCACTTCCCGCCCCACCCCAATGCCTAGAAAGGTCAAGGGACTCAAATGAGATTTTATTTTAATTTTTTGAAGTGCCTGATGATATGGAAGGGCAGCCCATGGCTACCCTGCCTCTGCCAGCCTGATCTTTGCTCCAGGGCATTGAGGGAGCTTCTCTATAGGCCAGCCCTCTGTCCCCACAACTTCCTCAAAGGGGGCCTGTTACAGGAAGCTTATCCACTCCTTCAGCCAGCTCATCCATGAATAAGAGACTCCAAAGGAGGCAGGTCAGGGGAGCAAGTCACTCCCTACCCCATGAGAAGTCTAGAGAAAGCTCTCAAAGGTGCCCAGCACCCTCAGGATGACTCAGGTGTCCCCAAGCTAATTGGTGAGTCTGCCGTTAACCAACCACATGTCTGCTATCTGACCTCCCACCCAGGCAGGGAGGCTTGTGCTAAGGTTTGCTCCCAAGGAGAGGGCCTCAAACGAATTTAAGCCCTCAGCAGCTTCAGGCTTTGGTTAAATCAATAAAGCCAATGAACCTGGAACATTGCTGGGTTTTGTCCTGTTTACTTGGACCTGTTTAATGGATCTTGGAAATGACCTATTCTCAAAGTAAGGATGCCATGTGACCCCTTGTGAAATGCCCTGAGTTTTGAGGCAAAAGATTTGGGTTCAAATCCTGTCTCTGTCCACTGTAACTGCATGACCTTAGATAAGACCCTTCACTTGCCTGGGCATCTATAAAATGAAGAGGTAGAATTCCTTCCAGTTCTGGCCCTATGATCTCTAACCTTCCACAGGTCTCCAGTGAAGATTCCCTACCTGACTCAGGCTCTGGGTGTTCATGGAAACTGTCTCTTACAAAGGCCCAGAGGCCCAGGTGCCCAGCTCTCTAGCTTTATTGTGATGCCTTTAGGCCAGGCCCAGAAACCCCTTAAGGTTGGAATAAGGGTCTTGGGCTGTTCCATCAGAGTTTGTAAGAGCTGCCCCCTCTGCTATGATGGAACCCTGTCCATCTGGGCTCCATGACCCCAGACAAAATCCAACTCTGTCTAACTCTTACCTCCATCATCATAGGAACCTTTAAGGAGCCTTTAAGCAGATTTGGAAGGGCCTTAGACAGAATCATACCCAACCCTAAAATTTACATCTGAGGGAACTGAGGCCAGACCAAAGTCACACCACAAAGGGCTGGGTTTTCACCTTCATTCCATTACTTAGTTGTCACCCAAAACAAAACTGTGGTATCAGTACAATCATCCCACCATCACCTAATTATGGGACTGGGGAACGAAAAAGGGTCTCACAGTCCAACTTGTCCACCTCCTTGTTGACCAATGGTCCTAGTCCAACTCCTTCATTTGACACAGGAGGAAACTGAGTTCCCACAGAGTTTGGAGAGACGTTCCCAAGATCACATCACTGATACACAGTGGAGCTGAGATTCAAACCCAGGTCTTCTAACTCCAAGTCATGAAAACAGAGCCCTGAACCCTTCTCTGTTGACTCTGAGAATAAAGTCTAGCAAATTTGACTTGTTATGAATTTGCACATCGGCTCACTGAGGACAGAGACTATGTCCTACATACCTTCATTTTCTCAACAATGTCTTAAACAATAGAAAAGCATATTTACTGTGAAGCATTCTTTTGTGCATTCAAAATGACCTGCCATAAGTAACTTTACAGACATATTAGATACTATATTTCAGACCAACAAGAATAACAGCAATTGCCTAATGGACAACATTCCAGTTACAAGTTTCCCACATCTTAACTGGGCTGGACCTCAGATGACCAGAGCCATAACAAGGGTAGAGCTAATGGGACTTTTGCCCAAGGCACTAAAATTTAGGGAAAATATTTATAGGTAATCATTTAAAAATTACTTCATTAGCACCTAGTTAGCAGAAATAATTGGTTAAAATAGGAAGCTACCACCATATTCATCAGTGAGCCACTCTAAACAACTAATTACCCTCCTCCCACTCAGCTTAATTGGTCTTAATTACTTGTGTTATTTTCATTCTGTGAACTATAAAGTTGATTCGAAGCCATATTTGGTGCGTTGGGCACTAAAATCCTTCATCTCAGTGCAGGTAACAGACATAGGCAGGCCATTTCTGGGCCCAGTGCCCCACCTTTCCACCTGCTGAGTCTGCTCGACGAGCCCTCAACAGCCCTGATGACGGGGTAGAGGTAGCTGCTGACGGAGGGCCTGGCATAGAAAGACGTTAGGATGTAGCCCCCTTTCTTTCTCCCTCTGTGGCCTAAAGGGCCAGGAATGTCATCTAAGTCTTGTCATGGGACCTTGACCAAGTTACAAATTCTGGAAGAGTTTGGACCCCAGTGACCTTGGGGGCCTCATCCGTTTCCAAAATTCCAGGAGTCGCTCAGGACTCTTTCTATACTTCCATTTTCCTGTTTTTGACCTAAATGTGATATTTCAAAGAATGATACACTCGCATTGTCTCTCTGGAAGTGGAAGGCACCTCAGAGACCATCTCAGAGACATCCAACTCCGCCATTTTAGAGAAAAGGAAAATGAGCCAAAGAGGAAGCCAAAGGTGCAGAGAGTACAGGGACAAAGGCAGATCTTGAGCTGGGTCTTCTGACTCTAAGTCCTGTCCGGTTCTGCCTCAACGTGACAATGATAATAAAAATCATAATGACCGTCACGCTGATGACAGCGACAGCATCTACATCATGCCTACTGTGTAGCAGGCACTTCATAAATGTTGATCCTCACAACGACCCCCAAGGTAGATGCTATTGTTATCCCCCTTTACAGCTGAAGAAACTGAGGCAGGCATCAGTGAAGTGACTGGCCCAGAGTCATGCCGCTACTAAAAGTTTGAGGTCAGATTTGAACTCGGGTCTCCTCTCCATGACTCCAGGAACAGTTCCACCTAACTGCCCTGGCATTACTTTGTCTAGGGGATTTTAATCAAGTTGGGGACTTGACTTGCCTTTGGAATTGCTTTTCTTGGCCATGCTTTGGGGTAGCAGCTGCCCAGTGAGCATGACCTGTTGTTGTGAGACAGTCAAAACGTATAGGGTTTATGGGGGGTTATTTCAGACCAGACCACACTGACCTGAGTGTCTTAAGGAAATGACTCATTAGAACCGAGGGCTCAGCACCTAAAAGGACGAATGATGGATTGATTGATTGATTGGAGGTGACTTGGGGGGCAGTCATTATGGACAGGACTTCTCCCAGTTCAGAAGGACACTCCCACCAGAGCCCTGAGTGCCCAGAGGGGCCCCGTCCCTTTCCTCTCTTTAGATAAACAAAATGACAAAGCAAATACCATAATGGCAAGAGACTTCACCTGGGTCAGCAGAGTTGAAGTGGAAACGAATTGATTTTCCTCAGTCTTACTTAGCCCAAGAGAATGATCCGTTTGGGGTGACGCAGAGTTAGCTAATAGAAATCAAAATTGCCCCTTTATGTAGACCCTTGGATTCTGGCAGGAAACCAGAGGCTCTGATCATCCGATGGCCACTTCACCTCCATCAGTGTGGACATAATTAATGTGTGCCTTCCGGTGTGAATCAATATCAGAGTTTGTCTTTGGATGTGTTGGGTAAACATCCCCGCCTGAATGAGAGGAAGTACAGGAGACACCAATAACCACTGTCCTGGGGTGAGATAAACTCATGATTCCACAAGAATGGTTCTTTAGTTTGTTTATTAGGCTCCTATTTTCCTGACTCTCTTGCCAAGTCACCCAGTTTTCTGCCTTGAACTCTGAAACTGGGGAGGCAGAGCAGAGTGGTAGGGGTCGGACAGAGGCTGGTCCTGGAATCAAGAAGATATGAGTTACTGCCAAACTCTTACCAGCTTAGAACTGACCCTAAGCCAATCACTTCAGCTTTCTGTGATTCGATTTTCTCATTTGTCAGATGACAGGTTGGACCTTTCCAGCTGGAAATCTGGGACCCAATGATTTCCAATAGCAAGGCTTCCTTTGGGGGCCAGGCTGGGCTCAAGGGCTGATGGGGTCCTTTTAAATGCTCCATTCTGTAGTTCTGCCTCCATCCTTTCACGAGGGCCTTCTCCTCTTGGGTGCTCTGGTGCTTCTGAGGTGGTGGGCACAATGCTGGGAAGCCAGATCTGTTTTCCTCTGTCCTTCTCCTCTTTCTTCTACCACAGATCTCTGACATGAATCAGCGCCTCGTAGCCATTGAATGCCTGCTGACCCGGCTAGAGGGGAGAATCCTGGTGCCCTGGGAGGAGGTAATGTCGAGCCCTGCCCTGGGAAGCTGTGTTCCCTCCTGGTCCTGACTTAGTAAGGGAAATGATGATGCTGAAATAGAAGTTTCTTGTTGAATGAACTAGTTAAAATTAAATAGAGCACCTTATGCCATTATGTCATTTTATCCTCACAATAACCCTAGGAAGGAGGTGCTGAGGCAGACAAAGCCAGTGATTTGTCCAATGTTACTAAGTTAGGCTGGATTTCGACTTAGGTCTTCCTGACTCCAGGTCTACCGTTCTACCCATGACTTGAATAAACTCAACCTATGTATCCATGACATACAAGGCACAAGGAAGCATGGAGTGATGGCCAGCTTGCAGTCAGGAAGACTGGAGTTCAAGTTCTCCTTCTGACATAAACTGGCTAGGTGATCCAATGCAACGGACCACTGGCCCTTCCAAATCTAACTCTATGATCCCAAGAACCTACAGTCTTTGACATGCTGTGTGGTCCTGGGCAAGACACATAATTCTCCAAGCTTCAGTTTCCTTATCTATAAGATGGTAATAACGACAGCATCTACTTCATAAAGTGACTGTGAGGACCAATGAGATAACGTGGGTGAAATGCCTTGCAAACTTTGAAATACTATGGAAATGTTAGTTATTATTATTATTAGAAAGACCTTGAATGAATGAATGAATGAATGAATGAATGAATGATAAAGCATTTCTTAAGAGCATACTAGGTACCAGGCCCTGTGTTAAGCCCTAGAGAATACAGATATAAGCAAAACAGTCCCTGCCTTCGAGGAGCTTTATGTTCTAACGGAGGGAAACAAGACCTAAAGGGCAGCTGGAAGGGGTGGAGAGGCAGCAGGGAAGAGGCAGGGAGCATCCCAGAGGCAGAGTCCAAAGTCCTGAGCAGGATGAGAAATACAGCCTGAGTGCTGGCAGCATGGTTTGGCAAGAGATCCAGCTAAGCCAATAAATGGTGAGAGTGGTCCATGCCACTCTGGAACAGTTCTCATTTTTAGAAGCGTTTCCTAAGAAGTCACCCAGGCCCCCCTGCAACCAATCAAGAATCCCCTTAGACCATATATCTAGTTCAGCTCCTTTATTTTGCAGATGAGGAAATGGAGACCCAGAGAAGGGAAGTGACTTGTGTGAGGTTGCAAGGGGAAGAGGCAGAGTTTGAACTCAGGTTCTCTGACTCCAAACTATCTCTCCACTGCGTCACACAGTATATGTTACTGCTATCAATCAATCAGCAAACATTTATTACGTTTTTATTATGTGCCAAGCACTGCACTGAGTCATAGGATACAAAGACAGAAGTGAAAATTACCTTTGTCCTTAAGAGACTCCCACTCGAATATGAGATGTCTCTTAAGGACAAAGGTCTGCGTATTCAAGGATGCACAGAATGTATTCAGAATGAGTACAATAGTTTCAGAAGGGAGTATATGCTTTGTAACTAACTGGTCATTTATAATTAAAGTAAACCACAAATAATCGTCTAACTTCCCCAAGATAGCAGTTGATCCAAGATTTCCTCAGTGTGGCAATATCCCCCAGTGACTTTCCCATCCCAAATAGTCTGTAATTTAGCACTTGGAATGGGTTGCCTAAAACTCAGAGCTGAGTGACTTGCCTGTGATCACTAGCCATTCCCTATCAGAGGTATGATTTAAACCTAGATCTTCCAAAGACAGCTTCCCCCAGATCATCATTTAGTGAATTTATGGCAGCCATCTTTGTCTCTTGTCAACTCCAGCCTTTTCTCTTTCCAAGAATAAGCTTTCCAAGAACAGTCATTAACTTACCATCACTGTTCCTTGACAGGACATATCAATCATTGACCAATCACTATTCCCTCTGACTTCCTGGTCCAAAATCCTCCCCACTGATCACTTCCCTCTCTATGTGTTGTCTTCACTCTCAGAACATAAGCTCCTTGAGATCAAGAACAGTCCCCCTTGCTTGAATTTGCATTTCCATGGCTTAGCTAAAGTTCTTCATAAATACTTTTTTCATTCATTCATTACTGCATTCAGTCTCCCGCAGAGATAAAACTTCCTATTTCATATCCTCAAAGTCTCATTTTATCACCATGACCACTGCCTTCATTCACCAGCACAGATGATGCGTGCCCTCCTTCGAGCCTTAATTAATGGTTCTCATGAGTGATACAGCTCCCCCCCCCAAAAAAAACCTCCTCTAGTGACCAAGGTCTAATGATGACCTCCTCCTAATGAAATTAAACTGGCTCTTTACCTTAGGCACATGGTTGATCTCTAGGCCTGTTTTCAAATTTTTTTCAGCTTGGTAGAGCATGGGCATCACTGGCCACATCTCTGAGAATGCAGGGTCCCCAGCAGGTCACCATGAGGCATGGTTGGGGGAGAATGAGGACATCAATAGAAGAGTCATGTCTTGTATCTTTGGCTAATGGGAGACCTGATAACAGAGAGCAGGATTGGTATATGGCTATATGACCTGGAAGGTGGCAGTTTAGAAGGAATAAAAAAAGCAGTGTCAATGTGAGGATAACAGAAAGGTGCCTCATTGGACTCGGTATGAGGAAGCAACAGCACATTACAGAGAGAGAAGGTGATCAGAGGGTCATTGATTTTGAGAGAAAAGGCACCACATCACAGATAAGGAAACAGGCATTCAGAGGCAAAGCTAACTGCTTCAGTTCACACATAGTATGTAAGGTAGGATTTGAGCTCTAGGCTTTCCAGCTCTAGGCAGCTAGGTTGCCTACCGGTTAGAGCACAAGATTTAAAGCCAGAAAGACTGGAGTTCAAATGTGTGTCAAATAGTGAGAGTGTGCCCCCATTGGTATCACTGAAATATCAGGGTACACTCCCCGTGGCAGACCTATGGGAAGCCATAAACAAAGGTAGAACAAAAGGGGCACATATGGCTGCATGGGTTGCAATCTGCCCCAGTGGAGAAACATACACATCAGTGAGATTACAGCCCTATTGAAATCCTGGAATATTGACTAATAATACATCTGGTAAACGAGGCAGTAAGATGGAGTGAGGATGGGGGGGCAATGTCAAATAAACATTCACTTGAAAAAGAAGTCAGTAAGTTGTAAATGCTGGGAGGATACAAACTGCTTTCATTTTTTGCCCTTGCAACTACAGCATCTAAGCCACTGTCTGGTAGGTGACAAGCCTTAAATAAATGTGTGCTGAGGAAGGGAGAGAGGAAGAGAGGAGGAAGGGAGAGAAAAGGGAGGGAGAGAGGGAGGAAGGAAGGAAGGAAGGAAGGAAGGAAGGAAGGAAGGAAGGAAGGAAGGAAGGAAGGAAAGAAAGAAAGAAGGAAAGAAAAAAGGAAGGAAAGGAGGAGGGAGAGAAGGAGGGAATTGAGGAACGAAGAAAAGAGGAATGGAGGGAAAGAAAAATAGAAAAGAAAGGAGCAGAGAAAGACTGGGAAGAGAGGTGAGACAGACAAGAGAACTAGACTAGGAGGTAGAAGGAGGACTTCCCAGCTCTACTACCAGCTAGTTTCATATATTTGGGCAAATCCCTTCCCCTCTCTGGGTCTCAGTTTCCTGCCCATACTGGCTGGAGCTGAGTCCATTTTCTTCTCTGTTTCCTGACCCTTAAAAACACTTTTTCATTTATTTTCCTAACCTTCCTCAGCAGAGTTGAAGCACCCAAACTATATATTGATTATTCTTTTAATTAACTGTGTGGAGTGCCATGGGAGGGAGAGAAGTGTCTGTGTGTCCATCTGTCTGTCTCTGTCTCTGTCTTTGTCTCTCTCAGTCTCTCTGTTTCTGTCTATCTCTGTCTCTGTTTCTCTGTCTCTGTCTTCCTCTGACTTTGTCTCTGTCTCTGTCTCTCTCTGTGTGTCTCTTTGTCTGTCTCCATCTATTTCTGTCTCTGTCTCTCTGTCACTCTTTGTCTCTTTCTTTCTGTCTCTGTCTCTCTCTCTCTGTCTGTCTCTCTCTCTCCCTCTCTCCCTCCCTCCTAGCAATGCTAATTAGGCTATCTTCCCCTGCCCCCCACCTTGGAGCAGTCATCTCTCCTTCAAAGGTTCAAAGGTAACCTACAGAAGGAGCTCAGTTTACTTTGAAGTGACTATGAGAATAACATCCTAGTTGAGAAGCATGCTTCTCTTGGAGGAATCATAATAAGTACTGTTGGGTTTGGTTTTGTTGAAGTCCCTAGATCTGGGTTCTTCTGAGTTCTCAGGTCTCTTGGGTCCCTCTCTTCTCCCCATAGCTTTCTCTGAGCTGTTGAGAGACCACAAGGCAGGTGCCAGGATTCACCTACCTGGAGGGGGGCAGGGCAGGGGAAAGATGGGCAAATGAAGTCACTCAGATATCCGGGTTTTGTGTGATGGAGACCCCTAAAATCAACGATTTTAAAGGCTCATGTGGGGAATAATTTATGCTCTGATATCATCAAAGGTGTTCCTATCCATCAGTATTCCAAAGGATGGAGTCTTTATCTGCCTTCTCCAACATAAAATGCCCCCTCTGGGATCTCCTCAGTGTTCTTTAGAATTTGATGAGAGGAACCTGGGGTTCACCAAGTGACTGGACTGGAGACCCAGAAGTTGGCTGGTCCTGACTGGGCACAAAAGACCCACCAAACCCAGGACTGCCTGTGCACAGCACCTTCCCAGAGCCTATGTCCTGCTGGTGGAGCTTTAGGAAACTGGAGTCACCTTTACATAAGATTGAGGTGTCATAGATACCTGATAAGCATATGCAGATCTGCAGTGTGTGTGTGTGTGGGTGTGTGTGTGTGCACATAAACATAGCCACCTGCATTTAGGTGGTGAGCTGGGCCTACACTAAGGAAGACCTGAGTTCAAGTCAGTCTCTAGATGCTTGCTAGCTGTGTGACCCTGGACAAGTCCCTTAATTTGCTTACCTCAGTTTCCTCATCTGCAAAGTGGGGATAATATTTAATAGCACCCGTTTCCCTGTTGTGAGGCTCACATGAAATCAAGCCCTTAGGGCATGCCTGGCACCCAGTAAATGATGTATAAATGTTAGTGATCATTACCATTTGATGTAGATGTCTATATTCACACACTGTATGTGGAACCTGATCTCAGAGGGAAAACACTAGCAGGAAGGGCAGCCAGGAAGGGCTCTCGGAGAAGGTGGTATCTGAGCTGAATCCTGAAGACGTCCCAAAGGACTGCAGTGGCCCAGGAGCCAGCCATTGAAACCGCAGCCAAAAGGAGCGGGAATGTCCAGGGCCGGGAACACGGACAGCATGGCTCCCTCACGGAGGGAATGGATGGGGCTGAGCGGGAACATCTGGAAAGCTTAGCCAGAGGTGCGTTAGGAAGAAAGGTTGTCGTATTTGCCCTTGGAAATAATAGGTGGTCACCGAGTTCACCGAGCGTGTTGTGGAGGGGGCTTGTGGATGGAGAATGATGTCAGGGAGCTTCGAGCTTGTCCTTGACTGAGATGCTCCTCTCTTATCTGCTCTGGCTTGTAGCTGACTTGGAGGAAAGACCTCTGAAGGCGTGGGAGCAATCCCTGCTCGGACCCATGGTAACTAGAGTAACTTTCTAAGAACTGGCGTGATTCCGTTGGCTCCATCCTTTCCTCCCGGAGCTCGGGCTCCTTATCAAAAGATAACGGGGTCCCCCCAGAGGGCTCGGCCCATGGGACCACAAGTGTATCCAAGCCGGGGCGATAGGAGAACAGCAGAAGTCGGAGCTGGTTTGCTGGTTCTCCAATGGGCCTTTGTTTCTGGTTCATTCATTTTGTCCGTGAAGTCTGCCATTTGCCCAAGGGGTCCGGCCCACTCCTCCGCCTGGGCCGTTTCTAACATCGGTCCAGCACTGAGCCCATCTCCCGCTGGACCCTAGCGCCCACCCCCGCCCCTACGAGTCGGGGAAATGGGCTCCAGGCTGCTGGTCCGCCACAGCCCGCGGGCTGCCCACGCAGCCTCCTTCCTGTCCTTGGGCTTTTTTACAAAGTTATAAAAGAGCTGCAGGACTTTTTAAACTTTTCTCCTACTGTTGCGTTCTCGCTCCCTGTCTTCGCCTTTACATGACCTGAGGATGCCTTTGCTCTGTAGGGCCTAACTGGTCTTAGGGAGGAGAGCTTGATGGTAGGGGGGGGAGGCAGCGGAAGGGGAGGGGAGAGACCGAAAGGGGAAGGAGAAAGAGGCGGGGAAAAGAGGGGGTGGGGCCAGGCTACCATAGTTAATCCTGCGTCCAGCCGGAGGAGACACTCTGGAAGCTTCAGATGCTTGCTGTGGCGCCTGCTGAGGCGTAGCGTGGCCAGCAGTTCCGGGGGCCAGTCCTGTTCAGGTGCTCAGCTCGAAGATAGAGCGCCAACGTGCGCCTCTCCTAGCCCAGCTATGCAGCCTGATCCTTCCACAACGCCTGCCTGGGCTCCCACAGACCCAGCTGCCGCTGCCGAAGCCGGGCCCAGCCCCACCCACCTAGGCATCCCACCACAGCACCCAGTGCAGCCCTGGAGTAAGAGGCTCGCGGACTTTGATTTTGTCAAAGTCTTAGGTGAAGGCTCGTTCGCCATCGTGGTCTTGGCCCGGGAGTTGGCAACTTCCAAGGATTATGCGATTAAAATCCTCGAGAAAAAGCAAATCATTAAGGAGAAGAAGGCACCGTATGTCACCAGCGAACGGGATGTCATGTCCCGCTTGGACCACCCGTTCTTTGTCAAGCTTTACTTCACTTTCCAGGATGAGGAGAAGTTGTATTTTGGCCTCAGCTACGCCCCAAATGGAGACCTACAGAGGTATGTCCAGAAGCGGGGACCTTTGGATGAGCCCTGCACCCGGTTCTATTCTGCAGAGATAGTGGCAGCCCTGGAGTACCTGCACGGGCAGGAGATTATACATAGGGACCTGAAACCCGAAAACATCCTTCTAAATGCTGAGATGCACATTCAAATCACAGACTTTGGATCAGCCAAGATATTGCTCCCCTGTAGCAAGGAGGCTAGGGCTAACTCCTTCGTGGGCACGGCCCATTACGTATCCCCGGAACTCCTCCTGGAGAAAAGCGCATCTAAGAGCTCGGACCTGTGGGCCCTGGGCTGCGTCATCTACTACCTCTCAGCGGGGCTGCCTCCTTTCCAAGCGCGAAATGAGTATCTTATATTCCAGAAGATCATTCAGCTAGCCTATGACTTTCCAGAACAATTCTTCCCAAAGGTGAAAGACCTTGTGAGAAAGCTGCTGGTTTTAGATTCCACAGATAGATTAGGCTGCGAAGAAATGGGGGGCTATGGGGCTTTGAAGGCCCATCCATTCTTTGAAAACGTCACTTGGGACACTCTGCATCTTCAGGCTCCTCCACAGGTCCCAGGGCCCTCAGCGTCTACAGCTGAAGACGAAAATGACTTTGGAAATTACATTGTCCAGGGCCCCGCCCCTCCATCTTCTTCCCATTTCTATGCTGCCGTCAGGCCCCGCTTGCTCCAGAGGCCCAGTGGTCATGTGGAGGGCTACATTCATGAACTAGATGAGAATTCTTTGGAGTTGGACCTAGAGTTTTCTGAAGGGGAGAAAAGACTTTTACTGGAGAAGCAGGCTAGAGGGAACCCATGGCATCGGTTTGTAGACAGCCATTTAATACTGAAAATGGGTCCAGTAGACAAGAAAAAGGGCTTGTTTACCCGACGGCGCCAACTGCTTCTCACAGAAGGACCTCACCTTTATTATGTGGATCCTGTCAGCAAAGTCCTGAAAGGAGAAATCCCTTGGTCCCCACAACTGTGGCCAGAAGCCAAGAATTTTAAGACCTTTTTCGTTCACACCCCTAACAGGACCTACCACCTGATAGACCCAAATGGGAATGCTCCTAAATGGTGCCAGAAGATCCGGGAAGTTTGTCAAGGCAGATGCCAGGCCCAACCCCAGGCTGCCGCTGTCTAGGAAATCTTATCCCGGGAGGGCCAAGAGCCCCGGCAGCTGCTATCTGTGGAACAGGAGGAGATGCTTCCCGAGCCTCCGTCTGTCCTGCCTCATCCCCCAGCCGCCTCTGTCTCTGTGATCGCTCGAACGCCGCTGCTGAAGCTGGATTTTCATTTTTGATTCTTCTGTTCCACCTTTTCTTTTTTCTTTTTCTTTTTCTTTTTTTTAATGTGACAGAAATAAACGGCTTTTGCCTTCTACGTGGCGTTTTGCTGTTTTCTGTCCGGGATGCTGCTACGTTATCTTCCCTCCTCCTTCTCCATCGGGTTTCATGAATGAGTTTACACAGTAATAAGGAGCTTTCAAAGAGCTTTATGTTAGATTGTAAGCTCCCGAAAAGCCAGTTTGGATTTTGTTTTTCTTCCATCTTTCGCGCTTATCACTGTCCCTTAAACAAAGCAAGTGCTTTAAAACGAGTGTGAATTTAGTGTGAGGAACATTCTCTTTTAAGCTTCTTAATGTAGGAGGGACTACAGGCGAGCAGGGAGACCGTTAAGGGCTGCTGTGTGCCAGGCTTTCTGCCAAGCTCCTAGGTGCCAAGCCCCTGGGTGCCAAGCCCCTAGGTGCCAAGCCCCTGGAGAAACAAACCGAAAAACCACCCCAGCCTTTACCTTCCAAGAGTTTCTGTTCTAACAAGAGCTCCAAAGTATTCCCTGCCCTCAGGAAGCTTCTATTCGGTCACAGAACTTCTTTCAGTCGGTATATATTTTAACTGATTTTAAAGCATGTTATCTAGAAGGGGGGTCAGTATTAGCTCACTGACACCTCTCTGCTTGGAACCTCTTCACTGGCAGCCAAATGCTGAGGAGTCTGATGGTAGATCGAAGGGGGTGAAGTGGAAGAAAGGAAGAGAATGGTGGGCAGCAGAGGCAGAGATGGGGAGTACTACTGGGCTGGGGAGGGCGGAAAGAGAGGAACTTAGCTTGGGGCAGAAAAGCCAGATCAATGCGTGGGCGGTTCCTTTCCCCATCTCGACCCTTGTAGACTGTCTCCTTCAAAGAGGCTACTTAGTTGAAGCTCTTCCTGGAGCCTTAGGGCTGAAAGGAAATGAGTCATTTTATAGCTGCAGAAAGGGCGGCACCCAAGGTCACAGGGAATAAGTGGAGGCAGGATTTGAACCCAAGTACTAACAAGAGTAGCACTTTCCACTACACACACCAGCCCCCAGGAAACATTTGTTCTTGGTTGTGCTCACTGAAGCTGTTGCTACTGTGACTCACTCACTGATCACAGCCCACACTGGTCTCTGGGCGACTTTCTCCTCGATTCTGAACCTGGGATCCATGAACTTGGGTTTAAGAAACATCTTGATCACCATCTTTCAATGTAATTGGTTTCATTGTAACCCTCCACACTTTATGTCCATAAAAAGGCAATTCTGAGAAAGGGCTTCCCTAGCCGGCCCAAGGGGCTGAGGTCCAAGACACCAACATGAGTGCTTGCTAGGTGAGAGTGCTGGGCCTGGAGGCAGGAAGACCTGAGTTCAAATCCATCCTCAGATACTTATTAGTTTGTATGAACCTGAGCAAATCACTTACCCTGTCTGCTTCAGTTTCCTCGTCTGTAAAATGGGGATGATAAAAGTACCTTACCCCCCAGAGTTGTGAGGATCATATGAGATAAAATCATTGTAAAACCCGAAGCTCGGAGCCTGCACTTAATAATTCTTTACTGACTTTAGCAATGCTTACTAAATGCTGTAGTGCCAGGTGCTGAAGGTGAGAGAAAAGCTCTGCCCTTAGGAAGCTTGTCATTGTTCTAAGAAGCTGACGTTCTATTGATTCAATCAGCAAACATTTATTATTTATTTTACTTGGGCCAGAACCACGCGCCGCCACCAGACTCCCCATGCATTTGAAAGACAAAGATTTTAAAAGTCCTTTCTCTTGGAGCTCACATTATCATTTAAGAGTCTGTGCTGTCTGGAAGAGAGAGTGGAAAAGAGCCCCTCAGGAGTTTCCATTCCATCCAGGGGCTGGCCATGAAACTAGGAAGGTGGTGGAGGTTGCTTCTTTGAAGTTGAGGGAGTTTCTTGAGGCCAATTACTTTCACCTGGCCAAAAATAAACTCCAGTTTGAGGGAGACTTCGTCAGACGTCATCAATATAAAGACCTTAGAGGTCATCTATTCAACTAATCAACAAACATTTATTCTGTGTCCAGTACATTGGACTAGAGTGAAGCGGTCCCTGCCCTAAGGGAGCTTAGATTCTCTAGGCTCTTAGATTCAGATCTGGGAGAGATGCTCAGAGATGAGGGCATTGAGTTCCACAGAGGCTCAGTCACTGGTCCAGGGTCACACAGGAAACAAGTAGAGTGGGTAGGTGTGCAGTGTATTTTGTAGGCCACGGATGTTTGCTGATTGTCTCCTCTGTTAGAATGGAAGCTCCTCGAGGGCAGGGGCTGTTTTTGTCTTTCTTTCTCTCCCAACTATGAATGTGCTCCCTGATTTGGTAGAGGCTGGGAATTGCCTACCTGGCACCTTGATGTAATAGTTAGCTCTTTGTAAGCCCAAGGGTCTCCTCCTTGGAGTTCATAGTCTTTTTGACTGTCTGATTCAATCAAAAAGTGTCTTCACCTAGTCACCAGGGTTAGGACTGGGTGCTTGGTTTCAGCTCCACCCTTAATGCTTCACTTCTGGTCTGGTCCCAATTTTCTAATCTCTTCACAGTTTGCTAAAACGTGAAGATTCCTCAAACTTCGTATTTGTGAGAACATGAGAGGGAGGGGATGGGAAATGGAAGCCAACTTCATTTGCTTCTCTGTTTCAGTCCTTTGGGCCTCAGCCACTTACAGATGCTGACATAGAAGAGGAGACCCTGAAGAGAAAGCTTGGGGAGCTGACCAGCAAAGTCAGTGACAAGGGAGGGTCTTCAGAGGAAGAAGAGGAGAGCCAGAATGGACTGAGCCCAGGAAGGAGCTCTGAACCTGGCACCTGGCCCAGCAAGACCCAGCAGGTTGGTAACCATGCCCTGGACTTCCTGGCCCTCCTGCCTGACCTGGTGAGTGTGTTAGGAAAGGAGCATGATTCCAATAGGTTTACTAACCCACTCCTCACCTGGAAGCCCAAGAGCATCCCAAAGGGAATAGGGCTGGTTATGGAATTAGGTGTCTGGGGCTGGGAGACATCTAGTTCATCCCTTCCCTTCCCAAGTAAGAACCCCCCTCCAACATTCCTGACAAGCAGCAAGGCCTTCACCTGAATCCCTAGAACGATGGGGAGATCACTACCTATTCCATTTCTGCCCAGATCTGATTGCTGGAGATTCCTTATCTCCAACCAAAATCTCCCTCTCTATAAGTACCACCTACTGATCCTAGCTCTGACCTTTGGGGTCCAGGGGAGCAAGTTTACCAAGGACAGCCCTTCAAAGCCAGAAGCCAGCTTTGCGCCCATCCAACCCCTGTCTGCTCTTCTCTAAGATAAACTACCCCAGTTCTTTCAACCAGTCCTCATATGACCTAAATTCAAGGCCATTCACTTTTCTAGCTGCACACTCTCCAGGTTTATCAATGACCTTCATAAAATGAGGCACTCAATATTTAATGGAAGACTCCAGGTGGGACTGACTAGGAACTATCACCTCCCAGTCCTGGACATTGCTGCTCACTTTTAATGAAGCCCAAAATCTCATTAGCTTTTTTGCCTGTCCCAAAGGAGTCTGGAGTCCTGCTGAGCTTGCAGTCCCCTAGAATCCCCAGATGATCTTCAAATGAGCTTCTAGATAGCTAGTGGAAAGGGTGCTGGACTCAGTAAGACCTGGGCAAGTCACTTAGCCTCTGTCTGCCTCAACTCCCTCATCTGCCAAATGACAATAAGAACACTTTCCTCCCAGGGGCATTGTAAGAGCAAGATGAGATGAGATTTGTGAAGTGCTTTGAAAGCCTTGAAGAAATGTCAGCCACAGTGATGATGCTAATGATGATGATTTGGGTTTTCCAAAGCTGCTTGGCTTGGGTAATGGATCTACACTGATTCCCCCACACACACACACACACAGACATGCAGACAGAGACACACACACAGAGACACAGACACACAGACTCACACACACACAGACACACCCATAGACACATATACACACGTATACATACACACACAGACACACACACATATACATACACACATACACACACAGACACACACACATATACACATACATGGCACTATCTTATCCAGTTCCCCTTGCCACTAAAGTCACTCATTTTGGAAGGTGAAGATGAGGAACTAGTCATGCCATCTATAGCCATGGAATGGGCCAAAACCAAGTGACCCACACCAGGATCAAACAGGACTTTAGCCTCATTTCTTCTTGGTCAGTTGTTTCAGTCCTGTCTGACTCTAAATGACCCCATTTTAAGGCTTTCTTGGCAAAGATACTGGAGTAGTTTGTTATTTCCTCCAGCAGAGGAAACTGAGGCAAACAAGGTTAAGTGACTTGCCCAGGGTAACTCAGCTAGTAAGTATCTGAGGCCAGATTTGAACTCAGCTGAGTCTACCTGACTTCAGGCCCATGCTCTATGCACTATGGTGCCACCTAGCAGCCCTGTTTTGGTCTCATTGGTTCCATCCTATGGGAAACGCTTTCACCAATTCTTCCCTTAGTCAGTCTCAAGGCTGGACAGACCCCATGGATGTGCCTTTAGGGGTTGCCCTCTGAGACAGGACATGATGACAGGATAGGGAAAAAAGGGTCTCAGTTCCTGCCATGTGAGATTTGGGTGAAAAGGTTGGGGGTGTTTGGGCTGGAAAAGGGAAGCCTCAGGCAGGCTGTGATAGCTGTTTTCAAGTACCCAAAGGACTATCATGGAGAAAGGGGACTGGACCTGGCCTGAATGGCCCCAGAGGAACCAGCAAAGAGCCTTGGATAGAAGCTAAAAAGTTTGACTGAGTCAAGAGAGGCTCAAAACAGCTGGGAGCTGTGTAAGATGAACTCTGGGCTGCCCACCCCCAGTCCTCCATGGACGTCTTCAAGCAAAGGCTGGATACCAACTTCATAGGCATGTGATCAAGAGGATTCCTGTCCCTTATGGGTTAGACTAGGGGGTCTCCCAGAACCCTCCCATTCTTGAGTCTGGGTTCCTACCGAAGCATGGACCCCACCACTCTGTGTAATGTCTGAGTAACTTCTCCCACCAGGCAGATTGCAGCCCCTCCATGCCCTAGTGCATGGGTCTTTATGAATGTTCTCAAGTTGGTGCCCAACACCCAGGGGCACCCCCACCCCAAAGAGCTGGACTGGTCTCCAGACAGCAGATGCTCAGGCCAGAATCTCTGGGCCAGATATGTTGACCTCCATTTACCCATTACTCTAGCCCCCTCCAGTTTAATCAGACTGCACCATTTTCATTCCACTGATCTGAAGACCCCAAGGTCCTCTCCCAGCCTCACCACAATGAGGCAAGGGAGAAGGACGTTGGTTCAGGATTATTCACAATAACAGACATTTATGGGGATAAGAGACAGAAATTGTGATTTCATTAGCAGAAAGAATTCACTCTGTTCATGCAACTGGGTGACTTGGAGGCTTAGAGAGAGTTGCCCAGAGCACTGAGGAGAAGCAGAGACTTGGACAGGAAGACGTTGCCTGTATGTGTCAGGGATGGGACCTGAGCCCAGGTCTCTCTGCCTTCTCCTCCAGCTCACTCCCTACAACACTCCAGCCCTGCCTCTCTCTCTCCAGCTTCCTCCAAGGATGATGATGTGGCTGGAAGGGTTCCTATAGACTGTCTTGTATATCTGCTCGTTTTACATCTGGATCTGATGTACATGTCAGAGACTTCCACTCTAGGTGAATAGCAACACATCTGGTCCCAACTGGAATCAGGCTTTTTCTCATGTAGTCTAAGTCTCCTCTGGCCTATTTTCTCCAGGCTGACCAGACACACGGAGGGGAGAGCCGGATTCTTGACCTTGAGGTAGGCGTCCCACGCACCGGCCCTGAGTCAGCGCTCTCAGAGCTGGAGGACAGAGCGGCCTTGACAGCCACTGAGGTTCAGCATGCAGAGAGGGAGGTAACTATCAAAATATCTTAAGTTGAGTCTACAAGCGTTCATCAGGATCTGCCCTGTGCCCAGCACTAAGCGAAGTTCTGGGGATACAAAGGAAGGGGGAAAAATTATATTACTAGTCCGTCAATTACATATACATATGTGTGTATGTGTATATAGCAATTAGGTAAGTAGATAGACAGACAAACAGACAGATCAATAGACAAATTGATATATAAGTGATAGAGGGATAAGTGATAGACAAATAGATAAGTAATGGATGGATAGATAAGTGATAGATAGATAGATGAATAGATAGATGGAAAGATAAATAGATAGGTGACTGGTAGATGGATGGATAGATAGATAAGTGATAGACTGGAAGATAGATGGATAGATAGATAGATGGATGGATGGATGGATGGATGGATGGATGGAGAGACGGACAGACAGATAGATGGATGGATGGATAATGGATGATATAGATAGATAGATAGATAGATAGATAGATAGATAGATAGATAGATAGATAGATGGATAGATGGATGGATGGGAAGATAGATAGATGGATAGATGGATGGATAGAGTAGACTTGTGCTTTTACTAGTATATTTCCTAGCACACCAATTCATTGAAAAACATGGTTCTGAGAAGGGATCCTTCAGTTTCCCCAAATGCCAAAGGAATCCAGAGCACAAAAAGAGGTGAAGAACCCTTAGGCTGGAGTGTGCTGAGAAGGAGGACTGTTCTCAGGTTTCATTTACTGAGCCAGACTGATGACAGGTCCTTGTATGTATTTACCATGTGGTTTTGTCATAGGTGTCAGATATAAAATCTCGAATTGCTGCCCTCAGCGCTGCTGGGCTGCCTGTCAAGACCTGGGAGAAGCCAAGGAAGAAATCAAACCTATTGGTAGGTGGAAGGTGCTACAGGTAGGGGGTGGGGTAGGGGGTAGATAGGAGTGGGAAGATGGAATCATTGTCCACAGCAAGTCAAGCCCCAGCTGCAGCTCCTAAAACCAAGCAGGGATGCCAGGGGTCAGTGCTCTGCTGGATCTATGGTTTAGACATTTGTTGGGTTTTTGAATTTTCTTATTTCCCTTAGTGGTACTGCATCCTGGAGACTCAATATTAGATCTTTTGTTACTACAAAAAAAAGGCTGCTATAAATATTAGACTTTTTCCTCTTTCTTGGTCTCTTTTGGGTATGGCCCCAAAAGCATGTTGCTGGGTCAGAGGGCTTACCCTTCCTCAGCACCTTCTCTTCATCTGTTAAATGGAGAGAAAATAGCACCTACTTGGCATGATTGTTGTAGCATTTTGCAAACCTTAAAGTGCTACATGAATGCTAGCCGTTATTATTAATAAATCGAATTTCTTCCCTGCTGCTGACTACCCTTCTTAGCAGTTTTGAGCAAATAGTGGGTCCTTTTCCCAATAGCCAAGGTCTTTGGGTTTATCAAAACTAGGGTTCTCTCTGACATTTACCCAATCTGTTCTGCTGACAGCTTCCCTATTCTTTAACCAAGACCAAACTGTTTTGAGAATTACTGCTTTGTCATAGAAGGCAGCTAAGCAGCACGGTGAATAGAGAGTTAGCCCTGGAGTCAGGAGGAGCTGAGTCCAAACATGACCTCCAGCACTTCCTAGCTGTGTGACCCTGGGCAAGCCACACACACACACACACACACACACACACACACACACACACACACACACACTCACCAGTAGTCCTTTTAAGGAAAGGGGAATAGTTGAACAAATTGTGGTCTATGACTGTTATATGCTAGTATGGTGCTATAAGAAATGAAGACATAAATTATTTCAAAGACTCGTGAAAAGAAATACTTGTCTGAACTGATGCAGAGTGAAGTGAGCAGAACCAGGGCAACAATGTGTACTATAACATCTGTACTATAAAAATGAGCAGTTTTAAAGACTTTTATAATTGATGAAAACAAAATGAGCAGAACCAGGAGAACCATCTACCCAGTAATAACAAAACTGCAGAGAACTTTGAAAGCCGTCAGACCTCAGAGCGAGACAGTCGCCACCCGGGATTTCAGAGGGCTGACTATGAAGCTCGCTGGGACTCCTTTGGACTAGGCGCAGAGGCAGGGTGCAGAATGGGGCAGATGTTTCTGTTAACACAGCCCACGAGGGAATTGTATTTGCTTCCTTATGCATATTAGTCACAAAGCATTTGTTGTTTTTTTTCCCCCAATGGAAATGAGGGTGGGAAGGAGAGAAAAGAGGTTTTTGTTAAGTTTTTAAAACTTTAATATGAGGGGAAAATAAAACAAAAAAGACTCAACATTCAGAATAAAGAACCATAAGCTTAGAGCCAGAAGGTGCCTCAATGATCATATCTCTAGTCCAATCCCTTCATTGACATTTGGGGAAACTGAGGCTCAGAATTGGTTGAGTGACTTGCCCAGAGTCACCTGGGTGGAGACACAAGGATCATAGCTTTAGAGCTGGAAGGGGCCTTACAAGCCATCTACACTGTCCCGCCCATTTTACAGGTGAGGAGTAATTGATTTGCCCAGGGTCATTCAGGCAGGAAGCATCAGAGGCAGAACTTGCACCCAGGTCCCTGACTCCAAATCCAGGAGCTGCTGATCTGCCTCAGTGAGTGGGAGCTTCTACACTAGCAAGTGCTCAATCTACACCACAGGCCTAGACTAAAAACTGACAAAAATTCTGTTTTCTCCATGATGTTGCTCAATTTGTTTGTTTGTTTGTTTGTTTGTTTGTTTTTAATGGAAACCACAGTGCAAGGAAATGGAGGAAGGTGCCATATTTGGTTTCTGGGAGTTTAAATCTGGACTCTGTAAGCCTGAGGGTGGCCCTCCTCCCCTCTGAGAGGGTGGGTGCAGACAGCCTCTTAAGGCCCTTCCAGCTCTAGAGTGCTATGACCTCTCTGAGCCTCGGTCTCCTCATCTGTAAAATGAAGGGTATGACTAGATGCCCTCCAAGGCCCCTTTTAGCTCGGGAGCGGAAGACCTGGAGTCACGATTGTCTACGGAGAGAGAATCGTCCCCCCTCCAGCCTGGGGGGCTGAGCAGTGTGAGTGTCACGAGGAAGCCCCTGAGACAGTGTCTCCTTTCTTCCCTCCCAGATACTCCCCCTGCACCCTCCCAAGAACAGCCTCGAAGATGAAGATCCGGAGCTGCCAGGGGCTAACAAAGTGAGTAGCAGCCCCTCCCCACCAGGGGCCAGAAAAGCAGAGAGGGAAAGACAGTGGGGGCTCCACAACATCAGGCTTCGAGAGAGAAGTGGTCCATCAGACTCACCCGCCTTCTGGTCCATCAGACTCACCCGTCTTCTGGAAACTGGGGTTTTTTCTGTCTCTGTTTCCAAACAGACGCTTCTCCCTCTCCCCTCTCATTCCCTAAAATGAAGATTTCATTATTTTAAATAATGATTTGTTTCACCGCCCCCCCATTACATGTAAAAGCAAGTTTTAGCATTAATGTTTAATTTTGAATTCCAAATTCTCTCCCTCCCCTCCTCCTCCCTGAGACAGCGAGCAATTTGATATAGATTACATAATGACAAAGATTTTAAATTAAATGGAAGAAAAGCTATTCAGAAAAACCAAAAAACACATCAATGATATCTGACGAAGTATACGCTATTTTATACCCATAGTCCCCCACCTCTGCAAAGAGTAGGAAGAAAGAGTAGTATTGCTAAGCTATTAAACATGGCGGGGAGGTCTTTTTGGGTGGGAGGGTATGGGGAGGGAGTATTGCCTAAATAGAGGATAATTAATTTAGTCCTGGAAGAAAGCTTAGAAGCCAGTTCAACAAATCCCTCCTTTTACAGACGAGGGTGAGGCACAGAGAGGGCGGGGCCTTAGGATCATAGGCTCAAGGTAGGCAGGGGCCTTCCGGGCCATTTAGTACAACTCCTCACTGTACAGACAAGACAGGAAGACAGAAGGATGTTCAATGACTTACCCAGAGGCACCGAGCCTCTAGTAAGTCTGTGGCCAGACTCGAACCCAGGTCTTCCTCACCAAACCTAGCCCTCTATCCACATGTTGCCTGAGAGGTGCTATTTAGAGATGGGAAGGACCATCGAGGTCCTCTGGTAGAACTGCTTCATTTTACAGACAGGGAAATCGAGGCACAGCCTCGCCCAGTTTACACACGTGATAAGTAGCAGAGCTGGGATTCAAACCCAGGTCCTCTGCACCATGAACTCAGTTCTCTTTCCAGCACCTTCCCCATGATGCCTTTTTTGCTTTTAGTACATTTCTGATTAAACATTTTCACTTGATTAAAGTAGTACAGGAAAAGATGGGGAAAAACATACTCAAGGAGGGGGGGGGAAATTGACCCACACGCAAGTTAGAATTAAGGCAGCCAGGGGGCGCCATAGTGAACAGAATACCAGCCCTGGAATCAGGAAGACCTGAGTTCAAATCCAGCCTCAGATACTTCCTAGTTATGTGACCCTGGGCAAGTCATGTCACCCTGTTTGCCTCAGTTTCCTCATCTGTACAATGAGCTGGAAAAGGAAATGGTCAACCACTGCAGTATCTCTGCCAAAAGAGAACCCCAAATGGGGCGACAGATTTGGACACAGCTGAGAAATGATGAAAAGTCAGAATCAAAAAGTGGAGGACATTCAAAGCACATGGGCAGGTATCTGCCCTTCTAACGCTGATTACTGCTTGTATGCACAAATGATACTTTTTTTAAAAGACCATTGCTACAGGTCCTCCTCCCTCTGGCCACACTTAACAACTGCTTTTATCTGCTACCTAACCTCTGCCCCTTGCTGCCTAAAGCCTCCCCAGCTTAGAGCCAGCCTGGCATCGGGCGAATGGTTTGAAGAGTGAATAGACACGGCCCCCAGGCACCGCTGGGTCCACCCAAGGGACTCCACCAGGAAGAAAGCCAGACCCACAACTGCGTTGAGTGATCCTGTTCTGCTAAGGAGGGTCATAGAAAGCAGGATGGTCAGCACCAAAAGACAGACGCATTTCTGTTCTAGGTTTTCATCTCCCTTTCTTTTGTCTCCAACTATACACCTAGCATTGAACTGATTCCATAGCTCAGACCAAGGACAACCTCATGAAGTCAGATACCAAATGACATTTCCAGATGTCAGTCATTCCAACGTGCCATCTCTTACCCCCTTCAGAAAAATTCCATGATTTCAGGTTCCCCCAAGATCCCCGCACAAGGGCCTGAATACCTGGGGTCCTGGGGTCAATCTTCATTGGCAGAGACATAGATTTTTCAAACCAAGTGTCTCGGTTGATTATAGACTATAGATTCAGAGCCGGAGTGGGCGGTAGAAGGCTGTCAGACCCAATTTCTTCATTTGGCAGATGAGAAACTGAGGGGCTAAAGAAGGGACTTGCCTATTAGTGTCACCTGGCAGTTGACCCCCCTGGCCTAGTTTTCTCATCTGTGAATTACAGAGGCTGGATTGGAGGAGCCCTGAGGCCCCGTCCAGCCCCAGATCAATGATCTCATGAGTCACAGACTAGACATGAGTCTTTCTGACTCATAGAATCCTAGATTTAGAGCTAGAAGCAGGGGCAGCTGGAGCCAGCTTCTACCGGCTCAAGAGAGCAATTCTATTGATAACTGTCCTGAGTAAGCACTTATACTTCAGAACCTGAAGGCTTGTTACAACTTCAAGCATTGATTCTTCCCTCACCCCCCACCTCTCAACCTCCCAAAAGGAGGAACTGACCCTCGGGATTCAATGAAGACTCAATCCAAAGGCCTTCTTTTTCTTATAGGTAATGGCTAGGCCACATTTCCAGAGGAGAATACTCAATAATTCTCTTAAACTTCAAGGTAAGAATCATCAGGTCTGCCTGCTCAGGGAGCCAAGAAGAGGCAGGGACCTAGGAAACAGATATTTAGGGAACTGACAAAAAGCAACATTCTGGGGACTTGTGGGGTTAAGGGAGTAGACTCTTTCCACTGTATGTTTGTTGTGGACACAAGGAAAGCCCAACACTCTAGAAGTCTCCAGAAACTGGTCACTCCAGAAACTCAAGATAAAGGTCTGCCCCTGTAAAAACCAAGGCCCATTTTGTTTTGAACACAACCAAAACTTCCTGGCCACGCAGTCACTAGGTGGCAGAGCAGAAGCCAGGTCCTTGGCTCTCACATACCAGACTCTGTCCACAGTGGCCAAGGAGGCCATCCCAGTGCCTTTTCCTTATGGGCATTCCTGCGCCCTCCACTGGTCAGGGCTCTTGAAATCACTTTGTATGGCTTGAGATAGTTTGTTTTTGCCCAATATACTGCATGTAGTGGATGTGTTGTATCCCCTCAATAAAAATGTAAGCTCCTCGAGGGCAGGATGTGCTCCATGTTATCACTGTACACCCAGCACCTAGCAGAGGTTATTTACTGTGCCATAATAATGATAAAACTTTGTTCAATTGATCTGAGCTGCCAACAACAAAAATCCAATCCCCCCCCCCAACACATTCCCCCAGACCCCCAGAACTGCGCTTGCGAGAGGTGGATCACATGCCTTTTCCCACTTTCGTAGTCTGTTAATGCAAAAGAAGGATCTGGCCTTTAACTTGGCCGGCGTTCCCTCCTTGCCCAAATCCTTGTAGCTCTATGGGAAAATCTCTTTAGCCTGCATCAGTATCACATGTCCCTCTTCCTCCTTCACAGAGCACAGGGAATGTAATAATATATACTTTTCTTGTTGCCTCAAGGTCATGGTTAGGAACAAGCTGTGGTTCAGTAATTCCCCGCCCCCCTCACCCCACCTGTCTCTGAGGTGTGTAGCGCTACTCATTGCTGCATTAACTGACCCACCAATGGCTGTGCTTGTTGTGTTCGGCTGCCTGGTCCTTCACCATCACTCCTCCCTGCTGCCCACGCACCTGCCTCAAGCAGCACCTTTCTAACTGGCCGCTTCTAATCCTGCTACGGGCCTGACAACCAGACACCATGGTGGTCAGTTCTGCTCACTGAGACGAGAGTCCGTAGCTCTGAGGAAGGGCCTAAAGGAAGAGCGCATGGACTTGGGGAGCTCCACTCAGGGTGCCCCGTGAGCTTTTGGGTTTGCTTTCTCTCATCAGGGTTCCAGATAACTGGGGTGAAAGGAACTGAATTTGAGATAAGGAGGGTGTTGCTTAAATATTCCTGATCCTGACTGGGTCCACAGAGTCTCATTCAGATTTCTCATCCCAATCCCTCATCAGGAAAGACTCCACTCATGGAGAGCAAGATCTCTCAGGCCTGAGCAGACTGGAAAGTCTTCAAGTGAAGTTCTACTGATGGATCCTGTGTCTCTGCCCCAAAGATCAGCCTAGATAATCTGAGTCAGGCTCATCTCTGATGGGGGATTCATAGGCCACAGCTGCCCTCAAAGGCCATCTGTGAATGGAGGGGTCACGAATTTCCCACCTCCCCACCTTTGCAGAGACTCTCCCCTATGCTAGGATTATGTTTCCTCCTCCTCTCCAACTCTCAGAATTCTTAGCTTCCTTCAATGTTGAATCCAGGTGCCACCTCCAACATGAGACCTTTCATGATTCTCCAAACTATTAGTGCTTTCCCCCAAATTATATTTTATTTGTTTAGCTCTTTAAATGCCTTGTGACCCCAATAGAACACAAGCTTCTCAAGGGGAGTGGGGAATGATTTTGCTTTTGTCTTCAGCACCTAGCTGAAGGTGGCACAAAATAAGAGTTTAATAAATATTCATTGGATGGATGGATGTTGAAAGAGATGTTGAAAGATGTTGATTCAGGGTAAACAAAGTACAGACTGAGTTATTATCCTCTGATATAATCTTGTAAATTATGATTGGTCTTTCAAACAGCCGAGGCCACTGTCCAAGGTGCTGAGAGAGGAAGGAGGTTGCATTGGTTCAAGTATCTAGGAAGGCTTGTTTTAGAGACCAGCATGGAAACTCTTGTTGTCTTTGATAGTTTGAACCTGGCTGAGTGATTAAATCAAATCTTTTGTTTCCCATGAAGACAGAGTCGATGGCCCTTTCAGTCGAAAATCGGCTTCCCGAGGGTCCTTGACTCAAAGAAATCCCAATGGGAATAACAGAAGAGTGGATCACATCTTTGCGGTAAGACTGTCACCCCATTCAATCTCATACTTCAATCTAATGAGTTTATTATCTGCAGCTAACTGCCCATAACCTATGCTGGCTTAGTCTTAAGCCAAGCTAAGGTGAGGAAGAGAATGGTCAAAGATAACTTGAAAAAAATACTCAGTATCAGTCAACAGGCATTTATTAAACACTAGGAACTTGGTACTTTGCTAAGTGCTGAGGGTACCAAGGAACGGAAGAAATTATGCCACTCTCAAGGAGTTTACATTCAGATGGGGTAGAAGCCATGAACATAAGCAGGCACATACAAGATGCACGAACTGAGAAGAGGAAAGGTAACTTTAGAATAGCAGAGTTCTGAGTTGAAGCTTGAAGGAAGCCAGGGATCCCAAGAGGTTTAGCTGAAGAAGGAGGGCATCCCAGGTGTGGGGGACAGCCAGGACAAATGTCTGGAGGCATAAGATGGCACATCATGTGTGAGGAATAAAAAGTAGACAGAGCAGTGGAGCTGGACCACAGTATATGGGAAGTGGAGGAAAATGAAAAAAGACCAGAAAGGCAGGAAAGGGCCAGGCTCGAAAGGGCTTTAAATGTCAAAGAGCCATTTATATAGACTCTTTTGGGTGAGAGGGAACGAGTGGAGTTTGTTGGATAGGAAGTGACATGGTCACATCTGCACTTTAGGAGAATGTCTTTGGTAACTACATTGAAAGATGAGTTGGAAGAAGAATGGTTGGGTGCAGGAAGACTAACTAACAATAATTAATATTGTAATATCTAACATTTATGTGATAACTTAAAGTCAACAAAGTGCTTTTCCATTACCTGATTTTGATCCTTTGAGATGATCTCACTGATCCAATTAAGAAGCCATTGCAATAGTCTAAGTGAGAGGGAACGAGGGATGAGTCAGGGTGGTGGCTGTATGATCAGAGAAAGGGGAACAGGATAGAGATGTCTTGGAGATAGAAAAAAAACAAGATTTGACTTTAATTGGGAGGGGGAGAAACAAGAGAGAATCATCATCATCATCATCATCATCATCATCCTAGGGAAGGCTAGGAGAAGTATCATTAGCCAAAATTTGCAAATAGGGATTCTACTCACCAAGAGGTTAATTGACTAATAATATAATAACCAATTTGGACTAACATGTAGCAGCGAAGTGCCCCCAGTCTCAGAATTTCGTTTGAGTGGTTTTTTAACATTTGTCTGCTTTTCTTTTTTTGATACTCCCCAGAAACCTGTGATGACCCATCAGCCTTAAAGAAGACTTTCTTGTATTCTTGTGACCCTAGAAGTCACATAAAGAATAACTCATGTTTCCTCAACTATCACTGCCACAGTTTTCTTCTCCCTTCTTAATTCTTCCTTGGAGAAAAGGGGAAACACTGCTTGTGTGGTATTCCAGCTTCAAGATATTAACGGTTGTCAGCTTTTCTTCCAAGCCTCCGGAGCATGAACTTAGAATAGAACTACATGGCCCATTGCTTCCCAGAACACTGCAGCCTACTTGCTACCTGACACTGTGCTTCTTTACAGCTGGATTTGCCTCTGAATTTGTATTCCATAGGCTCATAGATTTAGAACTGGGAGGAGCCTTGAAGAACATCTGCCTATGGGCACAGTGGACCATAGATTGAGAGTAGGAAGAGACTGTTATGGTTCTGTAATCCAATGCCCCTATGTAGCCATGAAAACCCTAAGATCCAGGGAAGGAAAGGGAAGGGAGCTGCCAAGATCACCCAGGTAATAAGTAGAAAAGCTGGGATTTAAAGCTCAGTCCCTTAACAAGGGGATGTCAACCCTCAAAGATCCATTTAGATGCCTATTAGGCAATTACTTTCTTGTATTGCTTTTCGAACCACTGTTGCTATTACCATAATGAAAAGAAAGAATTATGAAAGGGCACTGGAGAGCAACATATATAAGTGTGTGTATGTGTGTGTATGTATACACATAGAGAGACAGAGAGACCCACAGAGACAGAGAGGAAAAGAGAGGGAGGAAGGGGGAGGAGAGAGAGAGAGAGAGAGAGAGAGAGAGAGAGAGAGAGAGAGAGAGAGAGAGAGAGAGGAGGGAGAGAGAGGCATGAGAGATTCACTTTACCTTGATGTTTTGACGAATCTAATTTTATTGGCATGGATCCTGCTACTACTAATAATATTGTTACTGCTAATAATAAAAGGTCACATTTATGTAGCACTTTTTAAGGCTTGAAAAGCACTTTATAAGCATCATCTCATCTGACTTTAAGAGTAATGGCATGAGGCTGGGGCAATCATTATTCTCATCTTACAGAGAAGGAAACTGAGGCGCCAGGGGGGGGAGACTTGCCCAGGGCACCCACCTAGGAAGCAGATGAGGCTGAATTTGCCCCCAGGTGCTCCTGAGGGGCACTATCTAGCCCTATCTTGCCCCCATCTTGCGCCCTAGCTGTGCTGTCCCCTCCAATGCTGACCATGGCCCCCTCCTCCATTTCACTCTCTGCACCATTTCTGTCTTTTCCCCATAGAGCTCCCCCTGTAGAGAGGGCCCCTGTCTGATTCCTTCAGTGGTTTGGGGGTGCCACGTCACACTTGGGCTACCCATTGGTTCTTCTCTCAGGCCACAAGACCAGCCTGCCTCCTTGGCTGGCCACTCAAAGCTGTGTGCTTTAGGACACCTCTAAGCTCACTCCCCACATGCATTCCAGTGATGTACTGTGGGCTGTTGTACCACCTTGCCCCTTGCCATCACCCTTTGGGTTACTTAATGATATAACAATGGCATCTACCTTCCAGAAGTGATGAAGGATGTTCTCCTTCGGCCCTATTACAAAACTCCCCCGAGCCGTTGGTCTCCTGCGCCGCGTTCATGCCCCACACTCATTTCCTTGCTAATGGCCTGCATCTCACAGGCATCATCCACACAATCACCCAGTAACACAGCTCCTGGAGGGCAGGACCTGGCTCTGTCTGTCCCCGGCACTTAGCCCAGTGCCTGGCACTTAAGGAGATCGTGGAATCCTAGATGAGTCCAACTCCCCCATTTTATAAAGAGGGACCTGAGGCCCAGGGCAGGCCGGACCCCCATCCCTCTCCTAGCATAAGAGTGAAATAAAGACGAGGCATCATCTCAGGCTCTAGGACCTGCATCGTCCTCAGCAGCTTTGGCCCATGATTTCCTGAGTGCTGGGTGGTCTCCATGGTTGCCCCTGAAAACTCACAAGAGACGGCTCAGATTCCGAATCTTCACCTGAGGATTGCTTCACATGACAATCTGGTAACCGATGCTGAGAAATATTAAAGGATTCTTGGTCCCCGACCAGAAGGGCCCAGAGCTGGAAGGAACCCCAGACACCATCTGGTCCAACCCTTTTGGTTTATAACAACTGGGATTTGTCCAGAATTGGCAGACAGTGCCCTGTGACTCCCAATGCAGCCCTCTTTCCCCCATTCCAACTCTGCACTCGCTGCCACCATCAAGGGATGGAAGGGACTCCAAGTCCCTCGTGTGCTCCCATCCTCCATTTCTCAGAGAATGAAACTGAGGCCTAGGGAAGGAAAACACCTGCCCAAGGTCACAGAGATAGTAAGAGACAAAGCCTGGATCAGAACCCAGGTCTTAGACGCGGAATTCAGTGTTGAGAACTCACTGTTTCACATCCACAAGTTCTCATTTCTTCCTAACTGGGCTCTTGGCTGACATTCCCCCCCCCCACCTCGGATATTTTTTGTCCAGACTTGTGACATCATCACTATGGGTAACTCCTAGTATGGGAAATCCTTCCCCGGACTCCAGATAGCAACTCTTTGGCAATTTGTTCCCAGTTTCCTGAGGCGCCAAAAGCCGCTTAACCAGGGTCCCAAAGTCAGTGTGTGTCCCACATGGGTCTTGAACTCAGATCTTCCTGGCTGGGAAGCTGACCTCCCTATGCTGCGTCAGCCACTGACCATCCCAATAGAGCCTCCAAAACAAGTGTCCTACAAAACAGGGCCGCCTGGGGGCGCCATAGTACACAGAGCCCCTGGCCAGAAATCAAAAAAATTCATCCATCTAAGTTCAAATCTGCCCTCAGATACTCAGGAGCTGTGTGACCCTGGGCGAGTCACTTCACCCCATATGCTTCAGTTTCCTCATCTGTCAGATGATCTGGAGAAGGAAACAGCAAACAGCTCCAGTCAAAACCCCAAATGGGGTCACAAAGAGTCTGAAAGAACAGCAAGGATTAAGGTGACCTTGTGCGATGCTATTGCCTCTCCGACAAAATGAAGCACGGGCAAACACACACACACACACACACACACACACACACACACACACACCACTCTTGTTTGGCATTCAATGCCCTTCCCAACCTGGTACCAAACTACCTTTCCAGACTTCCTCAATCGCCTTTGCGCCGCCTCGCCCCCATGCCTGACACTCACACCTCCCTCTCAGGACAACTACGACAAGAGCTAGTATTTATAAAGGGCTTAAGCTCTGCACGGATGGGATCTCACTTGATTCGCAGCACGACTTTTGAGGTAGGCTTTCTTATACCCATCTTTCAGATAAGAAAACTGAGGCTGAAAAAGGCGATCTACAGCTAAGAACCGTCTAAGACAGGATTGGCACTAAGATCTTCGGAAGCAAGCGAACTAGCCACCGCGCCTCCCAAGGCTAAAGATACCGAGTTCCCTTCCAAGTGCGGCTCAGGCGCAGTTTTGTGGGTTCCCCGCAGCTGTCTGTATTCTAGCCCCTTGGGAGTGTGAGCCCACAGGGCCACACCCACGCTCCAGAAGAGAATATTGGGTCTATGGTCCTACACCTCCCCCGTGGGGGGGGGGGGGCGGTGTTGTAGGGGGGAGGGCAGAACTAATCTCCCACTGTCTGTCTCTTTCTTCCCTCTCTTTGCCTCTCTCCTCTCATTCACTTTCACATCTTCAGTTTGGGGGGGGGGGCAGCTCAGGAAATGGGACACACGCATATTTTCCCTTTGTCTCTACATAGCCAATAAAAGCCAATACTTGGAATCCATTGAAGCCCGGAGCTTGTTCCGGTTCTCCCCCTCCTAACGATCTTGCCGCACGCTTCCTCTTCTTCTCTCGTCCTCACTGGCCAGCCTTTGCTTCCACCTCTTGCCTGTGGCTTTTGAGAGCTGGCCAACAAGTTTCCTGCGCAGCCCCTCTGCTCCCCTTCACTTCTTCACAGGAAACATTTGTGTTTGGATCGTCCCCATTCCATTCCTCCTGAGCCAACTCACCTTGAAGAACAGTCCAAGGGTCGTGGGGTCGTGCCTTTCTTTTATCTGACATTCTAGAAATCTCCTCTACCAAAATCAAGGCTGGGTGTGGGGCTATGCCCTTACTGACCATGAAATCTAAGAGGAAGTGGTCATTTTCTCCCCAAATTCCTTTCTCCTCTGTTCTCAGCATCCAGTCCCTCCTTGTTCAATTGAATCCAATCTAGAATGGCACTCTGCCCTCCCTCACCTTTTGTAGACAGAAACAGCAAAGTCCTTTCAGTGGAGCACGAGGCTTGCAGAGAGATGGCCAAGGTATCGATTTGCCTTTGAACTCTGAGGATAATGGGATCTTAGAGGAGCTGGGTGCTAGGATGAGAATGCTTCATTTCCTGGGGCACCAACGACCATGCACATGAAACAAAGTTAATCTGCTTAAAGCCTATTAAGTCTCAATGAAAACTGGGGGCGGGGGGGAATCAAATTATATCCCCAGCGACTCCAAATCACTAAATCCTCACCTTTCTGGTGCTTTCGCCCCTAATGAGATTAGGGAGGGGGTGGGACGGCAGTTGGTTGGGCAGAGGCTGTGTATGCCTATGACCTAATCAATGAAGGAGAATATAAGAGGGACCCCAGGCATATCAGCTCAGCTTGGACTCAAACCCCAACAGGACCCCCCTGCCCCAGAAACTAAGCTCCTGTCTTATACGGTAAGTATGCTCTACCCAAATGGGGCTACTGGGGAGATCTGAGTGGGGTGAAGGCAATGGGCATCTACTGCCCTTCAGCAACCTAAGTCCTCTGAGGCTCTCTCTGGGGCTGTAGTGGGTGCTGGGGAGGGGATAAGGAGGGAAGACCATAGAGAGAATGTGGGGAAACTGCTCTACTCTACGTGATGCTACAATTTCCACTTTGCAATGGGTTTGTCTCAAAGGAGAAGGGGTTAAGTTTCTGAAAGACCTGATTTTGCCAGCTTTGGTTAGATTATTATTATATGCTTATTGCTAGCATGTCCATAGTACTCTGATTTGCAAGGTGCCTTACATACAGCGTCTCTTTCAAGCCTGCCACCAACTCTGGGTGAATGCTATTGTTACCCCCAATTTTACAGGCAAGGAAACTGAGTCTACTAAAAGTGAAGCAGCTTGCCTCAGCTAGTAAGTGTCTGAGTCAGGATCTGAACTCAGATACTCCTGCCTTCCCATTTCATGTACCTCAAAATCTAGCACTACTGATCCTGCCATCTGCAGAGCTGTGCAGGCTGAAAACCAATGGAGAGCAGGAGATGAGGCGAGTTAGCCAGGGACTGTGGATTGTGGGTGGTTGTTTTTCAAAAGTTTTTATAGCTCCTAAATTTCAAAGCTTTTAAAACTAACTCACATATTTCTTCTGTCACATTTATACTAAGTATCACTTTTTCAATCTCTTTGCTTCCTTTAGTTAAATGATACAGTGAAAAAGCAAACACTGGGCTTGGTGTGAGAAGTCCTGGCTACTTATTAATTCAATTATCCCATTCTCTCCTCTGAGATTCGGCAAATGAATCCAGTTCAACAAACATTTATTAAGTGTTTGTATGTGCAAAATGTGGGGGGTGAGGGGGACACAGATGTTTCATTTGATTTTGATAATTACAGTTGACAGAAGATATTGGCATCCTCCATTTTACAGAGGAGAAATCAGAGGCTCAGAGAGGCTCAAAGACTGGATCCAGAGCCATATAACTGGTATCAGAGGTGGGATTCAAACCCAGGGCCAAGGACCTGCACCAGTTCCTCTCAGCCCCATTGGTCCTCTGTTGACCTCTCTGGCTATAGTCTTTCTGAAAGGCATGTAATCTACACCTATTGTCCAGTGGGAATAAAAGTGGCTTCTCCACTCTCCCGTGTTGCCAATGATGATGATAAGCTGCTTTGTCTTCTTGTCTGAAAATATACCCAAGTGACTTTTTCCAGGCAATGATCCATGATTCTATATGCAGCTATTTGGATGACTTGAGAACATATTTGTGATTTATATTTTGATATACATATGTATGTTATATATTTATATTATATTCAATATACACATATATATATATATATATATTGCAAAAGAAGGACAGAGGGAGGGCCAGAAAAAGAGAGAGACAAAAAACAGAGAAGAGAAGCAGAGAGATGAGGAGAGACATAGCTACAGAGGGGAGAGAGAAGAGAGACAGATGTGGGGACAAAGACCATGAAAAACAACCCAGAGAGACATGGAGAGACAGAGCAAGACAGGGAAGAGACACGTAGAGGAAGACAGGGAAGAGACACACACAGAATGGAGTGACAGATGAAGTGACCTGTCCATAGTTCTGTGGCCAATAATCACCGCACCCCAGCTGCCTCTCAGGGGCTAGAGACTCTTTGTGGGCTCAGTGAGAGCTGATTAAAAAAATAAATACAGGGCTTCCATAGTGTGGTCAGCCCCTGATGATGGCCAGCATCTCCATGTTCTTGAAGGCTTGCAAAGCACTTTCCAAGCAGATCTCATTTGATTTGTGCTAAAAAGCCCTGTGAGGCAGGTACTGTGGGCATTATTATCACCATTTTAAAGATAAGGAAAAGTACCTTGAGAGTGGGCACGGTGTGAGAAGTAAGTTTTCAGAAAGTGTCTTGTGATGCCACGTTCAGCACTCTGGCTTGACCACTGTCTTTATCTGCAGCAGTAGCAAGTCCGGACTTGCTTTCTCTCTCTCTCTCTCTCTCTCTCTCTCTCTCTCTCTCTCTCTCTCTCTCTCTCTCTCTCTCTCTCTCTCTCTCTCTCTCTCTCTCTCTCTCTCTCTCTCCTCCCCTCCTCTTCTCTCTTTGTCTCTGTCTCTCTGTCTCTGTCTCTGTCTCTGTCTCTCCCTCTCTCTGTCTCTGTCTCTGTTTCTCTGTCTCTGTCTCTCTCTGTCTCTCTCCTCTTCTCTCTCTGTCTCTCTCCCCCTCTCTCCTCTCTCTCTCCTCTCTGTGTCTCTGTCTGGAGAGGCAGTTCAGGACATGAGAAAGCACATTTGTTTTGGAGTCAGTGGGCCTGGAGTCAGCTCCTAGCTCCCCCATTCTACCTGTGTCACCTTCAGCAAGTGACTCCCTCTTTCTGAGCCTGAGTTTCCTCCTCTGTAAGGTGGAGGAGGGGGCAGACAGCCTAACAGCCCTAAGCCCTGTGATCAGAGCTGCCAGAAATATTCTAAGCCCCCTCCCTGAAGCCCTCTGACTTTCTCCGCCCCCAGGTAAGGTGTACATCTCCCCAAGTTCCAGACTGAGCTGCTTGCCAGCAGAATTCAGCACAATGAAACTTCTCCCGATCAGCTTCGTGTACCTGCTGCTGACCTGCCTGGCCCTGCCACAGGCTGAATGCCGGCTCCACGACCGCTCAATGGAGATCAGGAGTGAGTACCCGTTTGCTAAAGATAACCCAGCCTCCCTCCACACCTTTCCTCCAGGACACCCACCAAAAATCCCTGGCTTCCTTCTAGCTTTAAATCTATGGTCCTCTGACCTCTTCCAGCTCTAAATTGATGATATTACCTTTATCTGAAAAGCACCCCCACCCCCTACCTTGATGACTTGCTCAAGGTCACCATGTCTGTAGATGAAGAAAAAGAGAAAGACTAGGTTCAGTTGGCAGAGTGAGGAAAGAAGGCAAGTTGGGTCTGGGGCACAGCCATCTTCTTCCTGGAGACGAGGTTAGTCCCACTCAGTGCATTCAGTCACCATGAGTCCCTAGAGCTTGTGACAGGGAAGGGGCTCCTGCAGTTTGGAGACCAATTTCAGGCGTCTTCTTCCCTAAATCACCAAGGCCACGGGCATTGCCAAAGACACAGACACAGCTATTGCCTTTGCATTAGGGCCAGGAAACCTGGTTACCAGAGTGAGATGCCTACACAGATCCCACAACCCCTCTGTGACTCAACAGTCTTGGTGAGTGCGGAGGCCCCAGATCTCATCACTCTGAAGGCCATTGGATGGTGCTGCCTCCCAGACGCAGTCAGGATGCTCCTCCAGCACCAGGCCAAGCTAGCTCCAAGCCTCCCCAGCTCGGTAGGACAAGGGCCGGGCCTTCAAAAGTGCAGGGTCAAGCCTGTGCCACCAGGAGGCACCACAGAGCATGCAGACGCTGTATATAAAGACAGACTTCATTTCCTATACCTTTGCTCCAAATGTTCTCACCTCCTTGGAACACCCCCTGTTTTATAACCTCAGGTCCCCCAGATCCAGAGTCAGTCAGTCAGTCAGTCAGCATTTATTAAGTGCTTACTGTGTGCGAGGCAGTGTCCTAAGCTCTGGGGATGGATACAAAGAAAGGAAGATGGTCCCTGCCCTCAAGGAGCTTACCTTCTAATGGAGGAAACAGAACACACACACACACACACACGCATGCATGCACGCACACACGTGCACACACACATACACACGCCCACACATACACCATATAGAATCACAGGATCACAGCAGACAGGGACCTCATAAACCCAATGCCTCATTTGACAGACGAGGTGCCTGAGTCCCAGAGAGAAACAGGGATAGATTTGGGGGGTGGGGGACCTGGAGTCAAACTGGGGCTCAGCTCTTTCTTAATTGGTGACCTTGAGCAAGTCATCCCATTTCCCTGGGCCTTAGTATCCTCATCTGTAAAGGGAGGGGGCTGGGCTCCAGGGCTGGAATCTCTGAGCCTAGGGGGCCAGCACTTGGGGAGCCCCTTCCCCATCCACAGTCCCTGAGCCATGCTAAGTGGGCCCCATTCCACTCCACAACGAGGTAACCCCTTGTTTCTTCTCTGGAGAGCAGTGGGCGGAAGGACGAGCTCTCAGCCTCCTGCCTCTTCCCTTGCAGACCCTGACATTGACCCTTCCTGGTACACGGGCAGAGGAATCCGGCCTGTGGGGCGCTTTGGCCGCCGGAGGGCCGCTTTGGAGGGCTACCAGAGGTCCACCCATGGACGACACCAAGCTTGCTTCCCTGTGCAGGAGAGTAATGAATCTCCCCAAGAAGACTAAGACTCTTCTGTTGGGAATAAGCCCGAACACCTTCTCTCCCCTCTTCTCCTCCACTTGCTGGTTTCTTTCTCCGCAAATAAAAATATTTGACCTTACTTAAATCAGTGTCTGTGCTTGGAACTGAGGTAAACAAGAGTTGTGTGATGACCTGGGTTCAGATACCACCTCCAATCCTTGCTAGCTGTGTGACTGTTAAATTACTTAACCTCTCTGGGCTTCAGGAGGACGTTCCTGTGACAGCCCCTCACAGGGAAGAGGAGGGCTCTTCTACCTTCGGACACAGATCTCCAGGACTTGGCACACAGTAGGGGCATGCCAATCGATTGGGTTGTCATAGAGAGCCATTGAGATAATTTACGCAACAGGGATTTGTTACATACACAGTCAGAAAGCTTTGGGCTCAAACCCTGCCTCTGACATACACTTGACTGTAAGATCCTGGGCAAGTCACTTTACTTTTCACCACCCCCAGTAACTCGAGGGTGATAAGTTACAGGTGTTACCAGTTTCTGTCAGTGAAGGGAGTTTCCACACCAGGCATTCCCTATAACCACTGATGATGGGCCAAACAACAACCACCCCCACACACCTGTAAAGCCATACTTTCAAGTTAGCTGGGATCTGACCTGAAAAGCTCAAGGGGCATGGGGTCTTTGGAAACAATGCTCTCTCTATAGGATCACAAGAACACAACTCTAGAGCTGGGAGGACCCTCAGAGCTCATCTCTCCCAATCCCTTGGTTTACAGATACAGAAGCTGAGGCAGAGAGGCAGGGAATGCCTTGCCCAAAGTCATGTGGACAGTGTCAGAAAAGGGCTTTGAGCCTAAGTTCAATGGTCCAGATCAGCGCCCATCCTCCCTTGGAACTCACGGCTCCTTGTCCTTAGAGGCACCTTACTCCTGGTTCCCTGGGTTGCCCTCCTCAGTCTTCAGAGCCTTCACTGGGGTCTCTCTGAGGCCTCACATTGAGCTACACAGCCTTCCCTCAGTGAACGAGCCTCTGGGAAGACAACTCCCCTGACTGTCAACAGGGGAGAGGGAAGTACGGATATCTTCTGTGCTCAGCTAATGGAGGCAAGAGTAGAGAAAGGAGGAAAGAGAAAGGAAGAGGAAGAAGAGGAAGAAGAGGAAGAGGGGAGGGGAAGAGGAGGAAGGAAAAAAGGAAAGGGAGGAGGAGGAGGGGGAGGGGAAGAAGAGGAGGGGAA
>CM053593.1:383838937-383855887 GCA_028646575.1 Pseudocheirus occidentalis | reverse complement strand
CTCCCATCTTGCCTTTGGAGTCAGGCTCGGAGACATCGAGCCATCATAGGGAAGCCAGTGCTTCCCCTGAGATGCCACAGAGGAATCAAACTCTGCTCCCTCACTGGGATTCCTGCTCAGTGATGGTGAAGAACTAAGCTTTGAAAAGAGCCCTTGACCCTCAAGCTCTATGGAAATGGGAATCACTACAAGGCACTTTCCTCAGCACTCTCGCCTGAAGTGACTGGGGTTTTATTTTCACTGTTTTATAGATGAGGGAAAAGCTTCTGAACGAGGGGCACAAAGTCACGCTGCTACATGGGAGAGCTGCCCCCCGGGCCAGTATTGACACCCCGCACTGCTTCTCAGCAATCAGCCGGACAAGCCCAGGGGTCCAGGCTCTCAGCTGAGTCCCCTTCCTCTGCACTCCCAATCTGTAGGATGTGCCCACAGGCAGGGGGCAGACATATGCCTCCCCCCCCCCAACAAGGACTGATCTCACCACCTTGGCCTCATTCACATTAGCTCTAAATAAGGAAAGGAATGAACAAAATGGCCCCAGGAACACTTCCAGCCTCAATGGCTGAAGACGCAAGATGGCGTTTTACTTTGGTCCAGCCTGAGAGCAACTTGTGGGTAATTCCCAGTGTGGAAAGCCCCTCCAAGCCTGGGTTCAAATCCTGGCCCCACCACCTACTAACCACGTGGCCTCGGACAGGATGCTCCCCATCTGTTTCTCTGCATCTTCACTTGCAAAATGAGTGGATTATACTAGACTCCTTCCAGCAATATTACCAACAGCTCACATTTGCTTAGCCAAGCTGTTCGAGCTTTTCTTTGCATGCCCAGTGCCCAGCATCTCACACACAGTAGGCACTTAATAAATGCTCATGGATCGACTGTGAACCTCTCAACCACCCAGTGAAGTAGGTGCTAATAGCACCCCATTTTTCAGATGAGGAAATCTGCCCAGAGTCACAGAGTTGATAAACGTCTGAAGATGGATTCAAACCCAAGTCTTCTGGATTCCAAGTCCAGGACTCTATCCACTGAACCACACTGCCTTTAAAACTAGGGCACCATGAAGTAACTGGCAGGGCGACTAGAGAGATGAAGCCGTCTTCTCCTACCAGGCTCCCTCCTCCAGATGTCGCTATCATTCCCTGCAGGCTGCCTGCTCACTCCCAGTCCTTCAGCTTCTTTGTAAGTGCTGTTTGCTTTTCACACGCATTTATACTTCCACTTCTTAACACAGTGCTTGGCATACTGTCAGCACTTAATAAATGCCTGTTGCTTGACCTACTGACCAACTCAACATGTTTCCATATTACTTTAAGATTCCCACAGCTCTTATGTCCACCCCGTGGACATAAGGTATGTCCAGATCTGGGAGGGCTCTTAGAGACCATTTAGGAAACCGAGGCCCAGGGAGCTAACAATGACACAGCCAAGAACACGCAGTAAGTACGAGAAGTGGAAACCCCAATATTATCAATGTAATTACACACACACACACACACACACACACACACACACACGTCATTATCACAACTTACTGAAAAGGAAACTGCGGCTCAGAGCCATAACCTAATTTGAGAAGCCCGTTTCAGGAGTCTAGGAAGAAGGCACAGCTAGGAAAGCATCAGGGTCATCCACAGTATTTTAATGTCTCTGCCCTGAGCATTTTAACTCCTTCCAGCTGTGTTTGGATGGTGTGCCCACTGGGGTTGGGCTCCCCTGGTGCCAGCCACCAAGCGGATGCCTCCCTCTGACCTGTCAGGAGGTAGCCAGACAGTGCAGTGGTCAGGATACTCAGTCTGCCTCAGACCCTTGCTGGCTGTGTGACCTAGAGCTAGTCCCTTACATATTCTGTGCACCTGTAAAATGAGGGGACTAGGTCAGGTGACCTCCAAGTTTCCCTTCAGTGCTGAATCAGTGACGCCCCAAGAGGGAAAGGCTGTGGCGTCCTAGAGAAGTTGCCCTATGGTGGAGGCATCCAGACCTGGAACCCCCTCCCAGAACCACAGGGCTCTGGGCCCATTCCTCCCCCATAGGCTCCACCAGGAAGCACCCCTTTGAGCCCTGTTGGTTTTCCTCTGACTCCTCAGAGGGGGCCCTGCCAGACAGCCAGCCCAGCATTTCAACAGTCAATGTTCAAGGCCCACTTGGCCATGGCCCAGGCAGATCTATCCATTAGGCTAGGATCCATCCAGTTGGCAGGGAGACTCATCTTCATGGCCAGAGCCCAAGAGGTGGCTGGGAAGGGGTCTTCCCACGGCGCCTGCCTCCCCCTAGTCCAGGCAGCATTTGCGCTTCCCTGCTCTGGACGTGGCCTGCAGATCCACCGGTGAGTCCTTCTGCTGACTCCTACCACCATTCTCTTCTTCCCTTCTTAACAATTCACGAGCTTGGAAAAGAAGGGAAAAGAGAAGGTAGGAGAGTGTTTGCCAAGGAGATAAGCCCCCCCCTGCCCCTCACTCACTGGGAAGTCACATTAAGGGAAACTTCCAAACCAATGCCTTAATGAATAAGTATTAGTCCAAATTGCCCCAGCCTTTCTCCTGGGAGCAGAGAAGCCTGAAAGACAGAGAAGCCCCACAGAGTGTATGGATCCCCTGCCTAACGAGAGAGCCTTTGCTGGAAGCTTATATTGCAGACCTTGGCGGTAGAGGGCTGCCAATCAATCGACCAGTCAGGGAATATTTATTAAGCACTTACAGCATACCAGGCCCTCTGCTGGGCACGGGGGATACAAAGACAAACCCAAAGTATCACTTGTCCTCGAAGAGCTTACAGTCTCTTGAGGGATAGACATATGTGTGCGTGAATATGCATGCATGTATATATGTATACACATATGCATACATACATATATGAGTGTATATATGCATTGTGTGCATATATAAATCATATATGTGTATACACACACACACATATAATCCTGTTTCTGATACCTAGGAGCCATGTTTCCTTGGGCAAGTTGCTGCCTTCTCTGGACCTCATCCTCATCCATAATATGAGGGGACTGAACTAACTGGTCCTCCCAGTTTTAAATCTAGTCCTGTGACCTCCCTAAGCCTCAGCTTCCTCATCCATAAAAGGAGGGGGTTGGACAGATGATCTCTGAGCTCCAGAGCCCTGTGGACTTGGGAAGAGCCGATGGGGAGCCCAGGGGGGAGGGGCTGGGGGACCGAAGCAGATCTTCCAGCTCTCCTGGCTCTGAGCATCTCAGTCCTTTGCCTGTTTCCTTGGCTGTAAAGTGGGAATGATGGTAGCAACTACCCCCCCCCAGGGCTGATATGAAGACCAAACGAGGTAATAATGGTGAAGCCTTCAACACAGTGCCAGGCATACAGGGAGTGTTCTCTAAACGTGAGCTGTTGTGATCAGCATTTACTCACCTACGGCAGTGAAGGCTTCAGTCACTTGGAAGTTTAACTTGGCTGAGGTTTCCATGAACAATAGCTTGTTACTTTCTGCAAATGCTTTTCCCTCCTGGAAGAGAGAAGAAAATGGAGCATGTCTGACTTCAGGATCCCAGAATCTTAAAGGCTGACACTGACTGATGTCGCCAGCATTCCTACGGGCTGAAGGCTTGCAAAAGCCCTGGATTGGAGGCTCTTATTCACTATTCCCTCACTTTGTGGGCAGGAAGGACACTAGAGGTCACCTTCATCTCCTCATTTCCAGGTAAAGAAAGTAAGGGATTACTACATGCTCGAGCTCATCCCTCCCTTAGACTCCTCAGTATGGTGGAGGGGCATGCATGAAACCAGGAGGTGAGCCATCCAAGATGGACAGATCCTGGCGGAGGATTCTGATAAAACTTGATCCATTGGAGAAGGAACTGGCAAACCATTTCAGTGTCCTTGCCAAAGAAGACCCCGTGGGCAGTGCTAAAGTGATAGAGAGGCCATCAGCAGATGAGCCCCTCAGGTCTGAAGGTGGCCACTACACTACTGATCAAGACTGGAGGACAACTATAAGTAACTCCAGTACTAATGAAGAGTCTGGGCCAAAGCTGAATGGAAGCACAGCTGCTGATGTGTCTGGTGATGAGAGGCAGTCTGAAGCTGTAAAGGAACCTGGAACCTGGAATATCAATCTATGAACCAAGGTAAGCTAGATATGGTCAAGCAAGAGATGGAAAGGCTAAACGTAGATGTGACATGACATAGATATGACGGTGAACTCAAATGGATCCAGTGGCCACTGGATTATAAAAGATCAATTTACATCCCAATCCTAAAGAAGGGCAAGGCCAAAGAATGTTCAGATTATTGAAGGGCTGTGCTCATTTCACACACCAGCAAGACAATGCTTTTGAATTGTGGTGTGGCGAAGACTTTGAGAGTCCCTCAGACAGCAAGATCAAATCAGTCAATACTTAAAGGAATTAATTCAAACTATTCATTGGAAGGACAAATGCTGAAGATGAAGCTTAAATACTTTGACCACGTGATGAGAAGATGGGACTCATTGGAAAAGACCCTGATGTTGGGAAAGATCAAAGGCAAAAGGAGAATGGGATGGCTGAGGATGAGATGGTGTCATGGAAACAATGGGCTTGGACGGACACGAGAGATGGTGGAGGACAGACAGGCCCGGTGTGCTGCAGTCCATGGGGTCACAAAGAATTGGAACAACTCTCAAGTTCACGGGGCTAGTTAGTGGCAGGTCACCAAGCATTCCGAGACCATATATCAGAGGCTCTAGAGTTTTAAGGGAACACAGCAATCATCTCACCCTCGGTGCTTAGCCTGGGGACATCACCTTGTTTTTCTCAGATGTATCTTGGGTCATGGTTGTTCAATATCATCAGGTTCCTTTGTAATCCCCTGCATTTATTTACAGTCATTTAAGATATGTAAAGAATTTAAAAACAAGACTCTGAGAAGGTCTTCACTCACCAAAGTGCCAAAGGGATTGTTCACATTAAAAAAAAAAAAGAGGAACCTGGAGTCTCATTTTACAGAAATAGGAACAGAGCCCCAGAGCTGGTAAGTGACCCCCCAGGTTACACAGCTTGTGGATAGCAGAGGCAGGTTCCTCTGATTACCTCCAGGGCTCTTTCCATCCATCTGAAGAGCTGCCTCTTAAAATGGGGTACCCAGAATTAAGCAATAGCTCACAGATGTGGTCGGGGCAACAAAAACAACAGTGAGTCCCTGGCCTCCCATGATGTGGGCTCTGACAGACCCTGACTCAGGCTGTTACCTAACCTGTTACACGAGAGGGTTGAGCTAGAATCTCTCATGGCCCTTCTGGCTCCATCTAAAAGAGGCCATCTGGTCCAACTCTGTACTTTACACATGGGGAAACTGAGGCTCAGACTAATCATGGGACCATAGACTAAAAGCTGGACGAGACCTCAGAGGCCCCCTAGCCCAGTCCCCTCACTTTGTGGATGAAGAATCTCAGGCTCAGACAAAGGGCTTTGTGCTCAGGGTCACATAGGTCCAAGTTGCTTCCCTCTCTGGGCCTTAGAGAATCTCCAGCTCTCTCATGGTCTTAGGATTTGACCTCTCTTGATTTCCTCAGCTTTGGCTTCTTCAGGAAAAGCTGAAAACCTTTTCTACAAAGAATAAAAGTGAAACAAAGGCCCCCAAACTTCGGAGGCCTTCTTTTGGATCTCAGAGCACACAACATCCCGGACAAGAAGAAGCTGTAAAACACCAAGGAGAGCAAAAGCTGGCCCAACCCAACTGTTTTACAGATGAGGCAGAGGATGGGGCAGGGCTCAGCCACCATCACCCAGCTCTCCTGATTCCCGAGTCTCCCAATTCCTAATCCCCTGTTCTTTCCACAAGACTGTGATGTCCTCAGGTGAGCTCAGAGTGATGGAAAAACCAGTGAAGGTCCTGGTGAAGAGGGACCCCCATGACAGAACATGGTGTCCATTGTCTGTATCGAAAGTTTGCATTTAACTGCATTTCTTCCCCACCAAGGAGACTTTGGTCTGCCACAGAGAGGGAAATGACAAAAGGCACCAGTAAAAACGAATTTTTTAAAAGACCAGGCAGTGTTTTTTTAACCTGGAGCACCAACGAGCAATGGTCTCCAGACAATGACCCAACACATACCTCGAGGGTCACTTCCCGAGAATCCTCAAGATCTGTCTTGTTGCCTACCAAAATCACCACAATTTCTTCTGGTTGAAACTCATTCTCCAGCTCTTTCCACCACTTCTGGGCCCTGTGGAAAGAATCCTTAAAAAGACAACAGCACGTGATCATCTCTTCAGTGTGGCCGGAACAATCAGGAAGAGCTGACGTTCTCAGGGGCCTTTGGGGTTGGCAAACATCATCTCCACCGTACCTGTAAGGTAGGTCCCAGTGGGATGATTTTCCTCATTTTAAAGAGGAAGAAACAGACTTAAAGAGACGGGATGATTTATGCAGCATCACGGGCAAGATTCAAAGCCAGGTCTTCGGTGCTCACTAAATGTGTTGATTTGCTATGATCTCCTATCACCTTGGGACCCTCTGCTCCCATTTAATATTTGATATTGTGTGACTGGGTTGTTTTTTTGTTTTCAGTTATAACCATTGTTCAGCTTTGTATTTTTAGTCACTTATAATTAATACTTGCTTCAAAGTACCTAATAACATGGTTCATTAGCCGGTCCCTTAGAGCTTCTTAAGGGGGACAACCATCACAGAATTTGAGGGCTGAAAAGAACCCCGGAGGCACCAGCCCTTTCATCTACCCTGTCTTTAAAGGGGGACTCCCAGCGTAACAGCGGACAAGTGACCAGCCGGCCAACCCTCCATGTAATTTTCTCGGGCACTTCTGAACATGTGGCCTTCCCAAGAGAGCTAGTCTCTGGCCACAGCTGTCCCCAGGAAGACCCAAACAACCACCTGCAGGGATTTCAGCCTTTGGAGAACACAACAGTCCAGTCCCAAAGCAGACGCCTGGGCCGCTCTGAGCTGAGCTGATCTGGGAGCAGCCTCAGGATCTTTACTCCTCATTAGAGAGTGTGATTTTTTTTTAATGATCCTTGGACTTGGGAACGAGATACAATATAAGCCCAGTTTATCACCTGTTCGCCACCTGACCTGCTAATGAGAATGAAAGGGCCACTCATGCTGATTCCTCCAGGGCCTAACCTAGACACAGCACAAGACAGAATTAGATTACTTAGTGCTCGGCTCAGCCGGATCAGGGGTATTAAGTGTCGACCACCAGCTAACGGCACCAGGAAATTAAAACAGAAAATGAGAACAGATCCTGCCCTCATAGGTTCTGGAATTAGAGCTGGAAGCGATCACTGAATCCAAACCTGCATTTTACATATGGGGTAACTGAGGCCCGGGGGCTTCAGTGATTTACCCAGGGTCACACCAACAAGAGCTGTCTGAGGTAAAATCTGAACCCGGCTCTCACCACTGTGTCAGGCGTTCTGCTCAAGGATGAAACATGCATCCAGACAAATGGCTACCGTGTGTGTAAAGTAATTGGGGGCCGCGGGCGTGGGGGCCTGCCTGTATAAGGAGACAGCTACAGACTAGCAACTGAGGACGTTTATGTGGCTCCGTGACGTTTGCAGAGCACCCTATGCTAAGTCATCCAATCTTCACAATAACACCGGGAGGCAGCCGCTGTCATTGTACCCATTTCACAGATAAGTAAACTGAGGCCCCGGGGCAGGTAGGTAGCAGGCCCGGAGTCACAACCCTAGGAAGCATCTGAGGCAGGATGCAAACTTGCGTCTTCTTGATTCATGGAGGGAAGGAGCACATAGGACATTTTGGTTGGAACATACAGTATATTAGGGACAGCAGGACAAACTCAGGAGGAGAGGTATGCTGGAGCTGGGTTATGCTTTTAAAGGTCAAGCAGAATGGCTTATATTTTATCCCAGAGGGAGGGGGGAGCCCCCGGCGCTCGCTGGTCAGGCCTGAATTTGGGGGCCATCCCTTTGACCTCTGTGTGTCCCTCAAGCACTGTCCCAGGCTTCTCCCGGACCTGGAATCCTCCCCCTGCTCCTCTCCATCCCCCGGCCTCCTGGCATCCCTCAAGCTCCCACGAAAATCCCACCTGGTACAGGCAGCCTCTCCCTAGACAGCTTTACCTTAGCGCCTCCCTTCTTCTAATATCTCTGGCTCATCCCATATTTATCTCGTTTGTATTGAACTATCTCCATGTTGTCTGACTGACTTAGCCCAGTGCTGCACATAGTGGGTCCTTAAAAAATGCTTGTTAACTGAGTTTAACTGGATTAAAACAGCATTGGAGAGAGTGGAAGCCAGGAGACCAGGTAAGGGACAGACAGGGCCTGAAGAGGGTGGTAGCCATCTGAGGGGAGAGAAGGGGGCAAAAGGGACGGACGGTGCCTCTGATGAGCTATGGGGTGAGAGGGGAGGGAAGGGGCAGGTGTGCCTCTAAGGTGGGAGAGCTGGGTGACAGCTGGAAGGAATCTCAGGACTCTGGCTGTATTTGATCTGTATGGGAGCTTTAAAAGGAGGAACAGACCCAAAGACCAATGGACATGGACTGTATAAGCGCTAAGGGCATCCATACCTTGTCTGCAATGTCATAAACCAAGAGAGCGGCATTGGCTCCCCGGAAATAGAGGTGGCAAACGCTGTGATATTTCTCCTGGCCCGCAGTGTCCCAGATCTCCAGCTTTAGGGCCGAGCCATCTATGTCCATCATCTGAGTGAAGAAGGCACCTGGGAGGAGGGGAAGCCACAAAGGGCCTGCTTTGGAAGCAGGAATTGTCATCCGTCCTGAACCATGATCTGCTTTATGGGTCACAGAAACCAAAGCTGCAGGTGCCTCATGGTCAAATGACCAAGAGCCTCCTTAGGCCAGCTATGAGGGAGCCAAACCAGGAGACTTCTTGACCCAGTCTCATCCCACCCTCTGGGCTATTATGGCCTCAACTTCCCCACCCCTGATTGGTCATCTCTCCTCCAGACCCAGCATCCCCCGGTCCTTCAAATGTCTCTCATATGATGTTGTTTTTAGACAGCTTCCCCGCCCACCATCATACACACACACACGCACACACAACATACACACACTCACATACATACACACACACTAACACATAAACACACATGCACACACACTGACACATACACATACACACACTCACAGACATACATACACACACACACACACGCACACACACACACACACACACACACACACACCTGAGTCTTGCTACTTCTCTCTTCTTGACATTACTGTGTTCTCTTTTCTGTGTCAATGTTGAATATGTTGAATGTCCCTTCCCCCAGTAGAAAGGAATCTCCCTGAGGCCAAGGGCTATCTTCAGTTCTGTTTCAGGCTCCCCAGGGCTCCCCAGGGCCTGGAGCACTGTGACCCAGGACAGGAACTCAATGTGTAACTCCTGGTTGGGAAATCTCCCTCTACAAATGGAGGTTAGTACTTTCTTTACAATATATCTCTTAGAGAACTGGGACATTAAGCACCTTGCCCAGGGCCACACCTTTGCCCAGGGTCACACCTTTGCCCAGGGTCACATCTTTGCCCAGATCGTATGTGTCAGAAAGGGAATCTGAACTCAGGTCTTTGGTGCAAAGAAGGACTCTTGCAGCCTCTCTTTTAATACCAAATAGAGGGTTAGCCATGGGGATGGGGACTTTTGGCTTTATTGGTTAGTTAGGTTTTTTAAGAAGCTCCCTCACCTAGTCAGGTCTGCTTCTGAGAGAGAACCACCCAGAGTGCTGACAGATTAACTTCCTTGTCCAGAGTCACAGCCAGGCTGCGTCTGACTCGGCATGCAGTAGGTGCATGATAAATGTTCACTGAACTGGATTGCCAATCAGTCAGTCAATTAGCAAACATATTCCCAGGGCCTCCAAAGGTCACTGCACTGTGCTAGAGCTCGGTTCACAAAAATAAATCAGGCTCAAGGAGTTTACATTCAATGGGGGGAAACATACACACGTACAAATCCATACCAAATTGACATGAATGCCTTGTACTTACACCATAAGTTAGCAAAATTATTTTCTTTCAGCAACCCCATGAGGTCAGTCATGACTAGAGTTCTTATTGCCATATCATTATACTATTAGAATATCATTCTCATTTCACAAATGGAGGAGCAGAGGCCCAGAGCCATGCCGTGTATTGGACTGAAGCCCAGACCAGCATGGCACCCACTCCACCTGCTGCCTCCACTCACCCAGGCCTGGATGCCCTGGCGTTAACTCTGGAACTGACTCAGGCTGCATCTCCTGCCAGCTGTCCCTAGTGCCTCGTATAAAGGCTAGGAACCAAACTCCTTGACTAAGAGAGCATTCTGCTCCTCTTCAGCCCCTTGTCCCTTCCCTACAAAGGCAGCCACTCTTACCAGCCATGAAGAACCACGTGGCATCTCTTGTAATACTGGAGAATTTCTCAATAATGAAGTAGACCAGGGCAGCAGCAGCGGCCATCAGGACTGCCCAGGACTAGCCTCTACAACACCTGGAACAAAAGCTCACCCAGGCTCCTCTTGAAGACTTCCCGTGATGGAGACATCACTCCAGCACTACTTTCCACCCTGGGGCAGCCCTAATTCAGAGAACCAGGCAATCTCGGAAGTGAAGGAGATCTCAGGAGTTAGCATGTCCAATGCCTTCCCATCAAAGATGCGGAACCTTTGAAATCCCAGAAGGATTTTGTGACTTATCCAAGGTTATACAGGTAGTAACAGTCAAAGGTGGGATTTGAACCCAAGCCCTCTGACTCCAAAGTCAGTGCTCAAAGGCCATCTAGACCATGGGTCCTTTCCCTTTTTTTATGTCTCCCCAGGGGTGGGGAACCTGTGGCCTCGAGGCCACATGTGGCCCTCAAGCACAGCCCTTTGACGGCATCCAAGCTGTGAATTGATTCAGTCAAAGGGCCATGCTTGAAGACCCAGAGGGTCACATGTGACCTTGAAGCCACAGGTTCCCTACCTCTGACCTAGACCCTTTGGACAGTCTGGTAAAGCCTAAGGACCCTCAGAGTAATGCTTTTAAATGCAGAAAATAACAAAGAAAACCAATTATATTGCAATGCGGGTGATCAATGTGTTTTTTAAAAGATGAGTCATGGATCCTAGTTGAGAACCCCTAATCTGGCCAACCTGTGCCCCCACAAGTATCCCCACTGCAACATGCCTTCCGACCTTGGAACATGCCTGTCCCCCCCATCCAGGGAGGGGGACACCCTAATTCCCAGGGTGACTCATCCCACTTGGGGACAGATCTATCACTGGCTGTCTTTCCTGACGTGGAACCTAACTCTGGCCATTGGCTGCTTCTGTCTCCTCCTGCGTCCTGCATCTGCCCTCTTGGCCAAGCCCAGTGAGGCCGATCCCCCTTCCTAACCTCAAATACAAAGACAAGGACAATTCTCATTCCACCCTAATCCAGACTCTCAGGTCTCCTTTCAACAGAGAACGGAGTCCTTTGAATTAAGACTCTGTGTCTCTGTATCAAAGCCTGGGCTCTGCCGCCATACCAGATAACCTCTGGCCGTCTCTGACCCCAGTAAGAACTCATCATGGGTCTCTCCAGTGATTAGCTCCTTCCAGACTCAAAGACAGAGGGCAGGATTGTCTGGGCCTTCATGAGAGGCTGCAAATGGCCATTCTGGTGGTCCAGACAAAGGCCTGATAGTTTCATCTGAATTCACCTTGGGGATTCATTACAGCTTAGGCAGATCTGACCTGTGACTGGGCGACTTTTCCTCCTGGAATATGGCGGCTGTGCAGCACTTGGTTTGGCCAGAGCGGGAGCCTCTGCTTCCCTTCAAGTCTGAGCGCAGGCACCATGGTCTAGAGGAGGCCTCTCCTGACCCCCTGGCTGTTCACTGGCCACACCTTCCATGAACCAGGCCTGGAATGCCCTCCCTCTTCACCTCTATCCCCTTGGAATCCCTAGCTTCCTTCAGGGCTCACCTCAAGATGAGACCCTTCCCGATCCCTAGCTCCTCACGCCCTCCACACCAAAGTCACCTTATATGTTTATCTGATGGATCACACAGTGTTGGACTTGGAGTCAAGAGGACCTGCATTCAAATCCAGCCCTAGGTACTTCCTAGTTGGGTGACCCTGGGCAAGTCATTTTCCTCTCTTAGATTCAATTCCTCATCTATAAAATGGGGGTAACAAGAGCAATCACCTCCCAGAAATGTGAGGATCAGAGGAGATGACACAGAAAAACCACTTTTCTAAATAAATGATAGTTAATCTCATGTATAACTTCTATATACTTTTATAGGGATGGAAGAGTAGGCATAGAAGTTGAGGGTCAATGATGTTCTCTCTGTCATTTGGGTTGGGGGGGGGGTTTGACTGTACTGATTGCCCAGTTCCTAGACACTGGGGAGCCCCTGGAAAGGGATCTGGAATGAGGCAATGGAGGTTGGCTCGTCCATGCACGCAGGAGGCACCAAGCAGAGGAAGATCCCCAGCCTCAAGAGCCCCTGGAACAGTGCGTGTGTCTGGGACAAACAGGGGAGCTGGGTAGCAGAAGGAGGGTGGACTGATTGCTCCTCTATGAGCTTCCCAGAAAGCCAAAGATCGTCTCTTCAATAGTCCTGGTTTGCTGTGTTGCTGTACAGAACTGCTCTAGAACCCCACTGGGGCCTCACTATGTTGAGCTAAAGAGCAGAACCACAGAGAGATCAATGGGAAGGCAGAAGAGCCCCATCCCGGCTCTGTTGGTCCTTCACAAGAGCCAGCATTTCTAGGGCATTTTAAGGGTTTCCAGCACTTTACAAACATTATCTCACTCTACCTTCACAACAAGCCTGAGAGACAAGTCCTGTTATTATTCCCACTTTATGGATGGAGAAGCTGTGGCAGCGACAAGTTAAGGGACTCACTCAGGGTCACCCAGCTAAGAAGTGTCTAAGGCTGGATTTGAACTCGGCGTTTCCTGACTCCCTGCACCCAGGGCTCTCTCCACCGCAGCCCCTGACTGTCTGACCTAAGTGAATGACTTTGGTTATTCTGGCCTCAGTTTCTCTCCTAAGTAAAATGAGAAGATTGCACTAGAGAGCTCTTTCCTTCCAGCTCCAGAGTTATCATCTACATCCCACTAGATGTCGCTCTCGCCCACACAATGGCAGCCAGAAAGCCTTTAGCCAATGAATTGGCTGAGGTGGCATTCCCAGTAATCAGCGGAGGGCCTTCCTCCTCCTGGGAGGTTTGCAGGGCCGCCCAGCCACCCACGCCAAGTTAGCCAGCCACCCCTCGGAGGCCCCGGATCATCTGCTTCTCTCTTCTATGGCCCGGTCTGGTTGGAGGGGAATCACTGTAACTTCCCAGGCTGCCTGTACAGAGGGTCAACCAAGGAGGGAAAGTCTTTGAGGCTGTCAGAACTTCTATTCCAATCTGGTGTGACCCTGGGCAAGTCCCTTCTCCTTTCGGGGTCTCGGTGTTCTCATCTACAAAATGGGGACCCTTGCCTCCCAGGGTTGCTGTGGGAACCAGATGAGATCGTCTACACAGAGCACTCTGAGAACATGAGGGCCTCATTCATGGGACCATTATTACAACTGCCATGATGGGGGAGGCCTGAGAGGTCATATGAGCCAACTCCCTCATTTTCTAGGGGGGGAAACTGAGGCACACAAGCACCATAGGTCATAGCTCTAGAGCTGGAAGGGGCCTCAGAGTCACAGAGGGAGGAGGAGGCAGAGCCAGGACTTGAACCCAGGCCTCCCACACTCCAGTCAGTGGTTTTTCTACCATCCCAGCATCTCCTAAAAGCCTCCAAAAACAGGAATGGAGACGGTGCTTGATTTAATCCATGTTGGTCCAGCTTTGAAATCTGCTCTTCCAAGAATGAAGAGCTGGTCATTTGATGCCATCTGTCTCCAGAAAGAAGAGATGGCGCCACTGGAAAAGGGTCCTGGCCTAGAAGATGATCCAGCCTGAGGCCCCCTGCCTTTGATGCTGAACTGGCAGTTGTTTGCTTTATAGTTAGTTATTCTGTGAGCCTCTATTTACTTATCTGGGAAAGGAGCACATCCTCCCAGTGAAATAGAAGCTCCCTGAGGGCAGGGACTTCACTTTTTATCTTTGCATCTGCAGGGCCTAACTCAGGGCCCAGCAGAGGGCAGGCAATTCATATGTGTTCATTGTTGGATGGATGGATGGATGGATGGATGGATGGATGGATGGATGGATGGACGGATGGATGGATGGATGGTTGGATGGATGGATTCATCCATTCATTCATTCCTAAGGTAGAAGATGTCAATTAGGACCAAGTGAGAAGAGGACCCCCAAGACATGAAGGAAGGAAGTACCAGGGTCTCCCAGTAAAGGCCACCCTTCTTCTAGGACGGCAAGGATGAAGCCGCCCCTCTCCAGGAATCCCCTTCCACCTGGAAATAGTCTCACTATTCATTATACGGAGCCGAATCCACCTCTTGACAATTTCCACCCATCGGTGCTCATTTCAGCCTCCGTCAGAGGCCAAGAAAAACCCATCTAACCCCCTTTCTGTTTGACAGCCCTTCACAGTCTTGAACACAGCTCCCACACCCAGCCCCCACCTTAGACTGCTCTGGGAAGCTATAATATTTGTTCTCCCAAAGGAGGCACCCACTTCATGGCAATGGTGCCCAGTGGTGAGGAACATTATGCCCTAAGACAGTCCATAGTAAGCTCCCCTCCCCGGCTCCTTGAGATCCAGGTGACCATCTGAAGAATGTAAGGAGAAACTCCTCTCTGTCTCCTCACCCACTTAGCTCCCTTGGCCTTATCACATACACAAAACCAAGCAAAGCCAAGCACTCACAGCCCAGCGTGGGTAGGATTTCGTTGAAGTCATTCTTGATGAATCGCAAGGCCAGACTCGACTTGCCCACAGAACTGCTCCCCAGGAGAACCACCTTGAAGACATAGGGCTGTTGGGAGGCACCCTCAGGCCGAGCATTTCCCTCCACCTGCGTCATGCCCTGCAAGGAAACACCGGCCATCAGAAACAGAGGTCGGATACCCAGCTCTGCAAACCAACTTCCCAGCAAACCTGTGGGCTGCTCCAGTGGGCAGGAGCCCGGAGAGCAGAGAAGACCAAAGTCACAGCGGGGAGCTCTAAGCTGCAGTCACTGTGAGCAGAACATGGGACCTTCCCCTAGCCTGACCATCTCAACCAATGAAGAAAGAACACTCAGCCCCCTCAAGTAGTTAATCCAAGGATCTTCAAATCCCTGGGGGGTGGGGAGGATGCTGTGACACGCCTTTGGCAGCATCTGGAGAAGCCCATGGACTCCCCTTCCCAGAGGCATAGTTTTAAGTAGCTGCCAAATTTTCAGTTTTGCTTGGTCATCTCTGACTCTTCCTGACCCCATTTGGGTTTTCTTAGCAGAAATACTGGAGCGGTTTGCCATTTTCCTCTCCAGTTCATTTTACAGAAGAGGAAACTGAGGCAGGCGGGGTGAAATGACTTGCCCAAGATGATACACGAAGGAAGGAAGAGAAAGAAACAGGAACCAAACCCATGTACCCAACTCTCCAACCCCAGCCCTCTCCAGACTGGCTGGACTCTCCCAATAATGCTCACTCCCTCCCAGATCCACCTGCTTCTCGGGATTGTCCTTCCTTTGCCTTCCTGGCTCCCTTGGATGGGGAGAGGCACCAACGCCATGCCAGGGTGCAGAGCAAGGAAGGGACTGCTGCTCCCCACCCGGGGGCTACATCCCTCAGCTCTGTCAGCTGTAAAAGGAGGCTGGACCAGGGCCCTTCCAGGAATCTTATCCTCTTCTCTGGGCCTGAGTTTCCTCATTTGTAAAGGAGGGGCTGGCCTAGAGGCTGCCTGGTGGCCTGGGGGCCAACAGCCCTTCTAGATCCAGACCTTTAGCATTCTCTGGGCCTCTGTTTCTTTATCTATAAAGGGAGAGATTTGGACATGGAGATCCCTTTCAGTCCTAAATCCTATGACTTCCCTCTTCCTTTGGCTTCTGAGACACCTACAGCCTCAAGGGTTGGCCGCCCACCCATGGCACACATCCAGATGTGGGGAATACTGTGGGGAGGAGTCAGCTCTCCGTGTACCTGGACAGACTGGACGTGTGCATGCACACACACGCACACATGCTTAGAAAACAGTCCAAGGCAATGTGCCACTAACAACAAAACAAACAAAACAGGCAATCTGGACAAGAGGAATTCAGAAACAGGAATCTCCATGGCTGGAATGGGTGGGAAAGAAGAGCTGGAGGTATCAGTGGACCACAAACCCGAAGGGAGTCAGCAGTGTCACTGGGGCAGCCAAAGAAGGAACCGTGAGCTCTGGCTGTGTTTACAGGAGGGTCCCAGCGTCCTTCTTTCTACTGTCCTGATCAGACCACGTCTGGGGAGATGTCGTTCACTTCTCTTAACTACATCTAGGAAGGCCATGGCTAGGCTCGCAGCTAAGCCAAAATTCCCAAGACACAGCTCTGAGCCTGTTCCTCCTCTACTCAAGCACGGCTTAGACTTCTAAAAACCTCTTTTAAAATTCTGCCTTTTTGGCAGGGAGTGGGAGGGCAGGATTGTGGTTCCAAGCTGGCAGAGATGGGCTTTGGCTACCCAAGGTTCTAGCCAAACGCAAACCCTTTCCATCCCTCGCCCGCAACCTCTAAGCCAATCCCTCTCTGCACCTCACTTTCCCCTTGTATGTGAGGAGTGACTGGACCTCAAAAGTCTCTTCCATGATGTTACAAACACCATCCTAACATTTTGCAGACAAATTGGAATTTCAGTTGTTTTCAAGAGTCAGTGTAAAGCACCTGCCCCTTTAAATATTTTAAATATCCTCCCCTTCAAAACCTTCTTAATGCTGTTCATGAGCTCTGACCCTAAAGAGAGACCTGACTTCACCCAAGGACACTTCAGTACAGCCTTGGCAGATCTCCCACAGGGGAGTGTGGGAGAATACAAGTAAGAAGGGGGAGGGCGCAGGATGGGGGGGTCAAGATGGGGGCAGGATGAGGAGGATGGGGAGAACGGGGAGGGGGGAGGCAGGG
>CM053593.1:383796930-383838437 GCA_028646575.1 Pseudocheirus occidentalis | reverse complement strand
ACCACCCCTAGATTCCTCCCCCAATCTTTCTGTATACAGAACCCCATCTTCCTTCCATGCTCTGTGAGAGTACCTTAGAATGCCCTAGCACACTGACTTGCTCTGTGAGAGCATCATGAAATGGCCTAGCACCCCACATGGCAAACTTGAGCTTTCAATAAACTTTACTTTTTCTTTGGCTGAAAAGACTTGAGTGGAATTCTTTCCCTAGGACCCGGCATGTTGGTATTTTGGGGTCTCAGGAAGCCCTAATCCTTTTTGGACAACTTCTTCATTTTTATGGTTCCCTGACACCGGAAAATACTGCTAATCTCAAGCCCTTCTCCAGCCGGAACTGGAAGGTACGTAAGCCTCTCTTTTTCCCTATTGCTTTCTTGTCCTCCAAGTACCTTGGAGGTGTGGTTTTTTTTGGTGTGTATTTTTTTTTGCGTGTTTTTTTTGTGCGTGTGTTTTGTTTTGTTTTGTGTGCCTTACCTCTCAGGTCCCATTAGGCTCTGACTTTTACTGTTACCTAGTAAACTGAGCTCAGTTACCTAGTAAACTGAGTAGTTCAGCCCCTCAGGCAAAAATAATGGGGCGTAATGGTATTTATTGGGTGTTCAAGGAGGACTAGCACCTTTGGCATGAGGACTTGCTGAGCCCTTTTCAGGGCTGCTCATCCACCCTTGGGGTCCACTTGGGACTCAAGTCTCCTCTGTGGCTCCGAGAAGGTGTAGCAGGCAAAGCAGCCACATGCCAGCAAACTGGCTGGATAGACAGGCTAAACCTGGTTGAGGATAACTCAGGGTCCTTAAATCCATTGGTGTGTTAGGGGAATGTCTACTCCATGCATGTGAAGACTTCCCCCAACCAAATGGGCAGATGAGAACAATTTCTTCCAAAAGCCATCATGGCAGCTGAAGTGGGTGCTGCAGGATGCCTGGAGGTTGGTCAGACATCAAAGATGCCAAGGTCATCCACTGTATGTCAGGCCCTTGCTGGTTGTAGATGGGAGACATGTGTGTGTGTGTATGTGTATGGGTATGTATGTATATGTATGTGTGTGCATATATAGGATAAATACATATAAATATAAATTTGATAAATACGAATGCATACAAAGTATGCATTCAGATGCTTGTTGAACAGAGAGAGAGAGAGAGACAGAGAGAAGAGAGACAGGAGAGAGGAGAGAGAGGGAGTCTTATGTGGGGAACCTCAAACAGGTTAGTTTGTTAAGGTAGAGAGCCTAGGAGCCTGAACTAGAAGGATTGCAAAACACATTAAATGCTAAATAGGGAAGTATACATTTTGTCTTTGAGGCAATGGGAAACCAATGAAAGCATCTGAAGGGGTGAGTAAAGTGGTCAGATCTGTGTTTTAGGACTATTAGTCAATGGACAAGCACTAAGTGTCTCCTACGTACCTGACACTTTGTGGGCATCAGACATACAAATCCAAAGAATGCTTTTCTCTGTTTTCTTTACTCTCAAGGAGCTGACTTTCTAACAGAGACTAAACAGGGCCATTTAGAAGGCTGGGGGGTTGGGGAGGAGGGTGGGCAGGAGACAGGGGAGACACTGAGATAAGAGTCCCAACTAGGGCTGTTTGTGTAAATGGAGGAAAGGGGGATGGGTGTGAGAGATTCAGTGGAGAAAGAAAGGAATTGGGTGGAGATGGGAAGGGAAAGGAAATGAGCGTGCATCAAATCCCTCCTATACACCAAGCTCTGGCTAAGCAGTCTACAAATGCTGAGTCATCTGATCTTCCCACTCAGGAAGGGAGGTGAGTGCTGTCACCATTCTCACTTTCTAGTGGAGATCTATGGCGGACAGAGGTTAAGTGTTTTGCCAATAAATGTCTGAGGGTAGATATGGACTCAAGTCCACTGGGCCACCTGGCTGGGGAGAGGGAAGAGTCGGCAGTGGCTCCAAAGTTACAAGCTTGGGGGCTGAAGGATGGGGTTTGGAAGAAGGACAACGAATTCCACATCAGACATGGTCACCTTTCTGGGTCTCGGGTTTCCGCACCTGTACAACGATGGGATTGGACTACGTGGCCTCTGAGGTCCCTTCTGAGACTAGAGCTATGATCCCGTGTCTAGCTCAGCCTGGCTTGGCAAATGCCATTTTCCTGAATGCGGTGACTTCAGGGAAGGATACAGCCAATACCAGATGCCTAAGCACCTCTCAGAGGCTTGGAGATTCTGGGTGATGGTGGTGGTGGTAATGGTGTTCTGGGATCACAGACTGAGAGCCAGAAGGGAACATGAAAGTCTCCTAGTTCAGCCCCCACATGGAAATGTGGAAACTGCCCAGAAAGTGGTAATAGAGAGTGAAAGGAATCCCTTCCAGTGGGAACAAAATATCAATTCAATTCATTTCAATACACATTTGCTAACCCTTGCCTTATGCAAGCCTCCTAAGCAATGGATATAAAGAGACAAAATGGGGGAAAAACCCATTTCCTACCCTCCTGGGACCTATATTCTACTTGGCAAACCCATCTTGTGTGTTCACACTCAGTGATTTTGCAGTTGTATCAGACACTTCTTTTTTGTTTTTATGTTTTTTGCTTTTTAGAGGGGGAAGGTAGGGCAGTTGGGGTTAAGTGATTTGCCCAAGGTCACACGGCTAGCCTGTGTGTGTGTGTGTGTGTGTGTGTGTGTGTGTGTGTGTGTGTGTGTGTGTGTGTGTGTCTCAGGCCTGATTTGAACTCAGGTCCTCTTGACTCTAGGGCTGGTGCTCTTTTCACTGCACCACTTAGCCACCCCGTATCAGACTCTTTAAGACTCTCTTTGAGTAGTTTGCTATTTCCTTCTCTGGCTCATTGTACAGATGAGGAAACTGAGGCAAACAGGGTAAAGTGATTTGCCAGGGACAAGGATCACACAGAGACTTAAGCATCAGAGGCTGGATTTGAACTCAGGAAGATGAATCTTCCTGCCTCCAGGTCCAGCACTCTGTGCGCTATGGCGCCCCTTGCGCTATGGCACCCCCTGGCTGCCCCTCATCTTGTAGGTAAACAGTTGTTACAGCAGATAGAGAATTAGGGTTGGAGTCAGGAACATTTGGGTTCACACCCAGACACTTACTAGCTGTGTGACCCTGGGCAAGTCACTTAACTTCTGTTTGCCTCGGTTTCCTCATCTGTAAATTGGGATAACAGTAGCACCTAACTCCCAGGTTTGTTGTAAGGATTAAATGAGAGAGTAATGTACAATGTTCTGTGTAACTGAAAGCGCTACATAAATGTTAGCTTTTGTTAATATTATAAGTAAACACAAGGTAAATTGAGGCAGAAAAGAAAACTGGAGGGATCAAGGAAAGGCCCTTCAAGCTAAGCCTTGAAGGACAAGAATTCTGAGGAGTAGAAATGCGAAGGGTGAAGCTCTCAGACAGGAAGGAAAGCTCCTGTTAACTGGAGGAGGCAGGAGAGGGTGTGTTGGCTCCTCAGAACTGCTGCTGTAGGACTGGAGAGCTAAGACCTGGAAAGACCTCCTGGGGCATCTAGTCCAAGCCTCTCACTTCACAAATGAGGAAACTGTGCTGGGGAAGTGAGGTTACTCTCCCATAGTCATGCCTAGAGTGAGTCACAGAGCTGATGTCCAAACTCAGGGCTTCCTTCCCCTTAGCCACGATATAAAATTCAAATAGAAACAGATCCTGCCCAACTACAGACTGCCTTAGAAAACGACAAATTAACATTATCTATGTTGAATTACATTTTAATTTTTTATTAAACATTTCCCAATTATGTTTTAACCTAGTTCTTGTGCACTCCAGACTTGGTGAGGCTTGTTTGTAGCCAGAGTCTGCCCGTGTCATACTCCAAAAGGTTTAGAGATAGAAAGGACATTGTCCAGACAAAGCTCTAATTTGCAGAGAAGGAAACAGGCTCAGAGAGGGGGAGCAGAATAGGTAATTTAACTCCTTGGGGGATGCATGCAAGGTAGCAAGGTAAAGTACATAGAATATTTTGAGGGTTCAGCCTGCCGGGAAGACCTGGTTTTAAATCCTGACACGTTCTGGCTCACAGAGGCAGGGTGATTCTCTAGATGGACATATACTAAGTGTAACTGTAAGACTAAGTTATTTTCTAAATGGGTTACTTATATTGGATCAGCTAGATGGAGCCAGGGTAGATAAAAGGCCAAGCTTGGTATCAGGAAGATCTGAGTTCAAATCCTGCTTCAGACCCTTACTAAGCTGGGTCCGTGGGGAAGTTCCTTCACTTTTGTCTCTCTCAACCTCCTCATCTTTAAAACGGGAGTAACAAGACAGGGCTGCTGTCACAACCCAATGATACAACACATATAAAACGCTTTGCAGACTTTAAAGTGTTGTGCTGAGTGTCCCAAAAGTCTTAGTACAGTTTTAAGCCATTAAAGCTTAATAATTAAAGCTAGTGATTATAATAATCTTCTTTGGTGGGTGTGGGGAGTTCCCTCAATCAATGAAATTACAGATCGAGACCAAAATGAGCAAAGAAAGAGGTATATAGCCTTCTGTAGGCCTGCCAGGGAACCAGCCCTTCATTTATAGCATTTTTTTTCCTAAGGAAAAATCATGCCTGAGCTATAAATTAACACAAAAAAGTCAGTGTGGTTTATGGAGAGTGGACTGGAGTCATTGGAGGAATCTTAGAGCTGAATTCAAGACCTGGTCTTCAGTGGGACCAGAACTGAACCAGGAGTCAGTAGGCTCTGGGTTCAAGTCCTGATCCTGCCTGCTCTACTGCTGCTGCTGAGCTGATTGACCAAGGAGGAGTCTCTTTACCTGAGTTTGTTTTCTCTTCTGTAAAATGAAGACAATGATCTTTACTTGCCTACCTATGGGGAGGGAGTTCTGTGAGACTGGAAGCCTCCCAAGTGGGAGGTGTTTGCGGTGCTGTTCCTCCTTCACTCTTGAAGAGGACCAATGACTCCGTGGGATGGTGATGTCTTGACCTGTGAGTGAATGGGATTTAAGTGAGGCATAGCTGCACAAAGTTATCAGCCTCAGCCTCTCCTCCAGAGAGATCCGAGTCCATTGGCCAGACAACAGACACCATACACAATGACTGGTGATGGGGAGCTGGTATTACATGGATGTTGGGAAGTTGGGAAAGAATCCCAAAGGCACCAGACAGGTAAAGTCCCACCACTAGGGGGCAGCCAAGAACCAGGGCACAAGGCAGCCCATGCTTAGCCTGGGAGCCAGCTCACAGGGAGAAAGACACTGTCTCCTGCAGAGAAAGGGGTTCAGAGTCACAGAACTGGGAAGGACCTTTGAAGTCCTCTCTACCACCGCTTCTTTTATAGGTGAAGGTAGCGGAGGCATTTCAGGGAAGGCAGGTCCTCCGGGACCAAATACAAAGCCCTTCCTGACCAGCCCCTCCCCACGTTTCCAGCTTTTCACACCCTACTCCCCACCCAGTACTCTTCCATCTGGTAACTCCTGCTGTCCAATGACCCAAACGCCACCTCTTGGCTCTGGCCATTCTCTCTGGCCCTCCACGAACATGCATGCTCTCCCTCCTCCTCTGCTCGGACAACTTACCTCCCTGGCTTCTTTGAAGTCCCAACCAAAATTTCTTCATTTATTGGAAGCCTTCCCCAGCTCCTCTTACCTCTAGTCCTTCCCTCTGTTAATTGATTTCTATGCCTTTGTTTGCAGTCCCAGTGGAAGCTGGATTGCAGGAAGGAGCGGGCTGAGAACAGGGATGAAGGTTTCCCAGTGAGGACACCTTCCAAGAAGACTGGTCAGCTTTTTCCGCCTCTTGTTTGAGTCCTCCCATGTGTTCAGACAGGTGGTCCACCCAAGATGGTGGGAGGCCTTCCTTGGTTGCTCTTGACACTGGTCAAACCCCCATTTGCTGAAGGAGCAAATTCAGCCCTGTTTGCCTCAGTTTCCTCATCTATAAAATGAGCTGGAGAAGGAAATGGCAAACCACTCCAGCAGCTCTGCCAAGAAAACCCCAAATGGGGTCATGAAGAGTCAAACACAACAGAAATGACTTGAACAACAACAAGCTACTCACTTCTGTAGCTTGTTACACTCCCTGAGCAGCTGGTACCCAGTAAGCACCAGGTACTGGGACAGCTCCTGCCCTCTGGGAGTTCACATTCTCCTATGGGGGAGCTAGCATGTATTAAATTCTTACTACTATACAACATATGCATTCTTGCCACACCAGAATGGATGGCAAGATGCCCCACGGAGCTGAATGCGAAGTGTCATCTGGGGCCAGCAAGATACACGTCATCTTCCCTGGTAGAATGGAAGCTCTTTAAGGGCAGGGCTGCTGTCTTTTTGTCTTTGTATTCCCAAAGCTTAGCATGACACTGGCACACTGTAAGCATCTAATAAACACTTATTGATTGATGCTTTCGTTGCCTGCTTTTCCTAATTAGCAACAGTGAAGAGAGGGCAGATTCCTTTGAGTTCAGCATCCAGCAGCTCCAAAGAATCAGAATTGGGAATTGAGCAAAGTGCAGTGGAGGGGATCCTGGTGGGGTGAGTAGACTGCCACACATTGTGCATGGATAATTGCACAGTAAAATAAGGCATAAAGGATATTATCAAAGTCATGTCCAACTAGCCAAACAGATGGGCAACAGGGAATTGCCTGGGGGCGCTTCAGCAAATGAGGGTTTGACCAATGTCAAGAGAAACCAAGGAAGGCCTCCCACCATGTTGGGTGGACCACCTGTTTGAACACATGGGAGGACCCAAACAAGAGGTGGAGAAAGCTGACCAGTCTTCTCGGAAGGTGTCCTCACTTCAGTCAGCTCACAAAATCATCAGCTCTATTTATGACAAAAATCAAAATCATTTCAAGCAAATTGTGGTAGGATTTTAATCCAAATTTTATGCAAAATTTTTATCCAAAAAATTCCTATCATTTTAAATATAAAAGACTAGTTATTCATAATTTTCTATATCTAAGATCACAAAGTGACTTGCAGTCTATAAGAATACACTAAAGAAAAATCACATATGTTTAATTTTAATGCCCTTCAGTTTTTTTCTCCTCCACTCCGTGCTCCCATTGGGAAGGAAAGGCAGGGGGAATTGACTTTGTTCCCCCTGCAGCATCAACATTTGACATCTCCACTGGGGGGCGGAGAGATCCAAGGGAGTGAAGCCAGAGCCCTCGGGTTTCTGATGCCAGAAACGGCCAGCATGAAAAGCCCTAGAGTCAAAGGAAGGAAGGCAGAAAGTCTAAGAAACAGAGCAAATGAATTAGAATTGTTTGGCTTTGGCAAGGAGAGAAAAGGAGAATGTTTGGGATGCAAAGAGAGTCCAGAGAAGATGGAAGAATGTTTCTGAATTGGTAAATAGAGAACGCTCAGACTTCATCTTTCATTCTGTCCTTAAGGAGCCTTGGAAATGGGGTGGTTTTTCTTTTTCTTCTTTTTCCTTTCTTTTTTTCAGTTGAAGAGGCTGGTACTGCCCCTTGGAAAACAGAGGGTTCAGGTCCTTTGAGGAGTGCACCTGGGGCTGACGTTTCTGTTTACTCTGGGGGCGGACTTGTTAAAACAGAAAGCGGTTCTAGCAATATCAGAACAGCCAATATCAGGCATGGTCTGAATTAGACTGCTCTTTACCGTCTAATTTTGGTTTAATCCCCTAGCAGAAGTGCCCAGATCCTATGATTGTCTTATAAATCATAAGTAGGGTTATTAAGGAGATGCTGAGAGGTTTCTGCTCCCTTCTGGGGGAGGAGAATGGAGGTTTGTCCTTTGGAGTAGAGACAAGAGGACTCTCTGAATTCTGCTCTCAGACAAAAGCCTGAGTAGCTTGTTGTTGTTCAAGTCATTTCTGTTGTGTTTGACTCTTCATGACCCTATTTGGGATTTTCTTGGCAGAGCTGCTGGAGTGGTTTGCCATTTCCTTCTCCAGCTCATTTTATAGGTGAGGAAACTGAGGCAAACAGGGCTGGAGTGACTTGCACAGGGTCACGCAGCTAGGAAGTGTCAGAGGCTGGATTTGAACTCATGAATCTTCCTGATTCCAAGCTCAGTGCTCTAACCATTGTGGTACCTGGCTGCCCTCTAAGGCCAGTTTCCATCAGCAGTCACTGCCTCTATTAACCTGACCAGCTAAACAAAGCCAGTCCCCTGATCCCTCCCTGCCAGCTCACATAAACATGAACAGAATCACAAAATCAGAGAATTTGGGGAGGGGAGGATCGTCAGAGGTGATCCACCAAGAAGGCCCTCACCACACATCTGAGCAGTAATCACACAGGATCTTTACTGATGGGTGGCTGAGCCCTTCTGGATGCAAACTGCATCTTTGCAAAGTTCTCCTTTTTAAGGATGTTTTGGAATCCAGTCCTATTTGCACCCCACTCTGTGCCCAGCCCCTTCACACCCCTAGCTGCTTCCAGTTATGCCTTCTGAGGCCAGGCAGAGCAAACTCAATCCATCTCAGCGTCATGCCAACGCTGAAGACAACAACCATGTCCTTGCCAAGGTTTTTCTCCACTGGGCTGAACCAGTCCTAATATGGCACAGTCTTGGAGACTCTAGAGCAGAGGTGGGGAACCTTTGGCCTCCCAGCCCCATGGGGCCCTCTAGGTCCTTAAGCCACTTCAGACAAAAGGCCTCATTTGAGAACCTAGAGGGCCACATGGGGCCTGAAAGTCCAAGCTTCCTCCTTTAGACACTTTCCACCGTCATTCCTGAAGTGCAGCTTCCCAAACAGAAGACCATTTGGATTTCTGACCAGCCCACAGTACAAAAGTGCTCCCCCTCTCCCAAGGCCCAGAAGGTCTTCTGAAGGCAGCCTGTGATTGCATTAGCGTCTGGGGTTGCCATAGCAGACTGCTGGCTCATAACGAACTTGCATTTCACGATCTTCCCCCTCCCCCTCTATTTTTGTATGATCAGCTGCTGTTTACTCACATCTTTAGGCAGCTGGGTGGCACTGCAGTGGACAGCTCTCCAGATCTGGAGCCAGGAAGACTCATCTTCCTGAGTTCAAATCCAGCCTCAGACACTTCCCAGCTCTGTGACCCTGGGCAAGTCACTGAACCCTCTCTGCCTCAGTTTCCTGATCTGTAAAATGATCCAGAGAAGGAAATGGCAAACCACTTCATTAACCTGCCAAGAAAACCCCAAATGGGGTCACAGAGTTGGACACAACTGAGCAACAACAGAGCATGTCTTCTCTCTACCCTGCTCTGGGAAATTGTTTTTTGGTGTTCCGGTCAAAATCTTTTTGGATCCTGACTCTGATCCAACATCTTGGATACTCAGTGGAACTTTGTGTCTCCTGAAAACTGGACAAGCTGCCCTCTATCCCCAAAATGGACTCCTCTCCTCTCCAGGAATGCTCCCAGGCTTGGACCACCCTCCCTCCTAATCTTTGCCTCTGGGAGTCCTTGTTTGACCTCAGGGCTCCATTCAGGGACCACCTTCTCCCCAAATCACCCTCTTCTACCCCCCTCTCATGAGCTATGATTACTTCCTAAATTAGTACTATTCTTACTATATGATGAGGGAAATGCCTAATATAGCAGCAGGCTACACTAAGGAGGTCCTCTCTGCCCTTTCATGGCCATATGACTTTGGACAAGTTGCTCCACCTCTCTGAGCCTCTGTTTACTGGCCTGCAGAATGGGGATGATGATAATTGCACCAACCCTGCCAGAGTGGACGGGATCATTGAGGTCACAGGGTCCCAAATCCCTTATTGTACTAAGGAGGAAACTGAGGCACAGAGAAGGCAAATGGTTGGCCAAAGGCCAGCAGTGAACAGCCAGAGGGATTCAGATTGCAGTCTCCTGGGAGACCCCGGCTGACCTCCTTTGGACAGGTCGTGCTGCTTCTCAGCTAATGTTTGGTAAACCATGAAGGCTTCTCTAAGCATGAGCTAAATTAGATTCAGTTCTGTTCCACAAGCACTGAGCACCCAGTGTGTATGAAACAGTTTGGGAAGGATGAAGGCATGTTAATGGAGGCCAATTAGCCAGAGAGACATCCTTACATGGAGTCAAGCAGAAGACTGGGCTGGAGTCTTGTCTCTGTGTAGCAATGATCATTGAGTTCCTGGGATATGAGGAGATCACCAAGGGAAATAGTCTAGAGAGAGAAGCAAAAAGGCCCAGGACAGGCCCTGGGAGGGGCACATACCTGGACAAAGAGTTAGCAAAAGAGACTGAGGAATGGTCGGAGAGGTGGGAGGAGACATGTCACAAAAGCCTAGAGAAGATTAAGGACCATCGTGATGGTCAATGGCAAAGGCTGCAGAGAGACCAGGAAGGATGAAGACTGAGAAAAGCCCATCATTCTCAGCAATAACCTCTGGCCAGGCCGTTTCGGTGCAATGACTAGGTCAGGAACCAGATTACGGAGGTTTTAGACAAGAGTGAAGGCAGAGAGCGGACACCACATTTCATCTCCTGCCTCTTTGCCCATGCAGTGGCTGTACCCTATGCCAGGTATGCTCTCTCTTCTCATCTCCAGCTCTTGCAACCTCTGGCCTCCTACAAGATGTCCTTCTTGATCTCCTCAGTTGTTAGTATCCTCCCCCTCCCAGATTCCTGTGCATACACTTGCTATTTACTTAGCTGTAGACATATCATTCCCATCCAGTAGACCAGGAGCTGCTTCAGGGTAGATCTTTGTATCCCGAGAACCTAGAACTCTTCCTGGTGAATATAGTAAGCACTCAATAAATGTTTGCTTAATTGGATTGAAGAATCCTCATTTGTCCAATGAGGGGGGTCATGAGATGACCACTGAGACCCCTTTACAGGTCTAAATCTATGATGCTGTGAAGTCACTCAGCCTCCCCCAGCCTCAGTTTCCCCATTTATTCAAGCAGGGGTGGGGTCTAGATAATCTTGATGTTCCCTTCCGGCTCTAAACTTATAACCCTGTGGTCTTTGGACTAGATGACTTCCAAGATCACTTCTAGCGGTTAGAGTTCACCACAGTGTTAGGTGGGTGACTGCTTCCCAGTCATATCTTGGCTATGGGTGGCAAACAGGAGCTGCCAATGTTGAGGATATGCTGATTTAGAATGAAGAAAAGGCTCCAGCAGCCCTCTGGGCAGCCCTTTCAGTCTGAGTGTGGGGATCCACACACTTCCCCCCACGTGGCCTGTGCATGAAAGTGGCTGGTGTGTTCATGTGGAGTGGAGACAGACAAGGCTTTCTTTCTTCACCAGACAATGACCTTGTCTTAGCCTCACCCTCACTCTGGTCCCAGCCTTCTTTCATCCCCCTTGCTGCCCAGGCATGCCTCCTGCTGGCTACCTTTGAAAGAAAAGTCTCTCCTGGACGGATAACAAACTGAATGCCAGCTCTGGCTGCATGTCCTTCACCCTGGCTGGCCAGAAAATGGGTGCACAACGAAGGCAACTTTGGGAAAATCCCCTGCACCAAGCCTAGACCTTGAGAAAGGACAATGAGGTGCTTTGGTCTGGCTTTCATTGGAGAAAATGGGGGGGGGGTACTTTTGGCCATTGGCCCTTTTGCCTGTGGCTATTGTTTATGTACTTCTGCAGGAAAAAAAATTGGGAGCCCTCCCACCCTCACTATAGATGTCATTGTTTGTATCTGTCTATAAGCCAGACTGGGCTCCTTGAAGAGAGGCCTTTTGTTTCCTCTGCCAAGGAGAATGATCTTGGCACTAGAAATGATGGAATGACTCCTGGGTCTGTAGCCCAAAGAGATCAAAGAAAAGGGAAAAAGATCTATTTGTGCAAAAACACTTAGAACAGCTTTTCTCAGTGGTTGGATATTGTGAGGATGCGCATCAAGTAGAGAATGGCTGAACAAGCTGTGGTGTGTGATTGTGATGGAGTATTATTGTGCTAAAAGAAATAATGAGCTAGGCGATTTCCAAAAAACCTGGAAAGATTTCTATGAACTGAAAGTGAAGTGAAGGGAGCAGAACCAGGAGAACATTGTATAGAGTACATAGCAACATTGTTACAAAGATCAGTTGGGAAAGACTTGGCTACTTTGATCAAGACAATGATCTGAAACTTCCAAAGGGCCAATGATGAAAATGCTATTCACCTCCAGAAAGAGAACTGATGGACTCTGAGGGCAGATTGAAGCATAATTTTTTCCTTTATTTTTCTTGGGTTATTTCTGTGTTTTCTTTTGCAACACAGAAATAAGTTTTGCATGACTTCATATGTGTAATTGATATCATATTGTTTGCCTTCTCAAGGGGGGAGGGGCAGGACGGAGGGAGAGAATTTGGGTCTCAAATTTTTGAAAAATGAACGGTAAAAACTTTAAAAATGTAATTGGAATATTTGACAATATGAATAAAATACATATTAAAATAAAAGAGATGGCAGAATTAAAATGGCTAGTCAGCATGGAGTAGTAAGAGGAGAGTAAGAGAGAATCTAAAGAAATCACAAGATTTGGCAACTGATTGAATGCTCAGGGTGAGGCTCTTGATGATTTCAAATTACCTGGATAAACTATGTTCCCCAACACTAAGATAACTGGCAGATGTGATTGCAGAGCCATAATGCTAGTGATATTTGAAAGACCGTGGAAAGTGGGAGAAGTTCCATAAGATCAGAGAACAGTAAGTGTTGTCCTGACGGTCAAAAAAACAGGAGAGAGAGCAGAGTCTTCAAACTAGAGGCCAGTGAACTTGACTTCAATTTCTGGGAAAATCCTCAGACAGTTCATTAAAGAAATGGTTAGCAAAAATCTAGAAGAGATAATGGTGATTTAACGTTGTAAATGAACTGGCACATGAGTGAACTGTTGTAGACATGGTTTACATGGCTTTTAGTGAAACATTTAATTGAGTATTTCATGCCCTTTTTTTAATGTGGAGAGCTGTGGATTAGACAATTACAAAATTAGATGGATTTGGAACTATCTAAAGACTCAAAGTAGTCATTGATGGTTCAATGTCCACTTGGCAGGAGGTCTCCAGGGGATTGCCTCAGGGTCGGGTGCTTATCACTACACAGCTGAACATTTTTATAAATGCCTTATGAAGGCACTGATGGTGTGTTTGTTAACTTGGAGGAATAACAAATATAGTGGATGATACATACAGGGTTCAAAAAGATCTTGACAGGCTAGAACGTTGGGCTAAACCTAATTAAGATGAATTGCAATAGCAGATAAATTGTGGGTTGATACATGTGGGTTCAGAAAACCAACTTCCCAAGTATAGGAGGTGGAGGATTTGGATGAGTAGAAATTGGCCATAAAAAGATTTTGGGGGCCTTCTAATGGACCAGTCAATAGTGTGATATGTCCCCCAGAAAAGTTTTTGTGATCTTGGACTACATGAAGAGAGGCTGATCATCCTTCTGTCCTCAGCCCTAGCTGGCCCATATCTAGAATATTGGGCTCAGTTCTGCATCCACATTTTAAGTGGGACATTGATGAGTTAGAGATGGTCCAGAGAAGGACAACCAGAATGTTGATGCGATTTGACTCCATGGCATGTGAGAATCGTGTGAAAGCACTGGGTGTATTGAGTCTGGAGAGGAGAAGACTCAATGGGAATGTGATAGCTGTCTACAAGTATCTGAATGGCCCTCTGGGGAAGGAGGAATTCAGCTTGGCCCCAGAGCAAAGAATCAGGAATGATGAATGGAAGTTGCAAAGAGACAAATGGACTGGATGTCCATAAACTACTTAGTAATCAGCAATCCTGAAGTGGAGAGGGTGGACTCCCCCTCATTAGGAACCTTTGAGCAATGTCTGGGTGGTCACTTCTGGGGGATGTTGTAGTAGGGAATGACTGGGACCAGACATCCACCCGAGGTCCCTTTCAGCTCCATAATTACATGATTTTGAGAGCAGGTACCATTTTGTTTCTGTCTTTGAATTCCTGGTGCCTGGCCCATAGGATCCATTTAACAGAAGGTAGGATCATAGCACCTTGTGAACATGAATGATGGCATTTAGAAACAGAAGAGGTCTCTGAGGCTTGATCCAGGCAAGGTTGTCATGCCTTGGGGGAAGAAGGTGCTAGCTCCGCTAGTTAGTGACTGAGGCAGGATTCAAACTCAGATCTTCCTAACTCCAAGCCTGGCACCTGTGCCCCCTGGCTCCATATTACTTCCCCTCTCGGGTCTCAGTTTCCTTATTTGTAATGAAGAAATTAAAGACTAGATGTCCTCAAGGCCCTTTAGTCCAAAATTTGTGATCCTACAAGCTGCTTTAACTCCCATTTCTTGGCACCACTGTGCTTGGAATTCCTCTTTTCCTTCAAGACTTCAAGAGCCACATTCTCCATGAAGCCTCTCCTGAGCTGTCCAGCTTCTGCTGCCCTCTCCCCTGCCCATAGTGACCTCCTACTCAATTTGTGCGTAGTATGTGTATATACACATGCCTGGATGGACGCATTGTGTCTCCCAGTAGAACGTAAGCTCCAGTCACTCAGTCATTAAAGTTTACTAAGCCCCTACTGTGTGCCAGGCATTGTGCCAAGCACCAAGGATGCAAAAGAGGCAAAAGACAGTCCTGCCCTCAAGGAGCTTACAGTCTACTGGGGGAGACAAGCAATACAAACGTGTAAACGAGGCCAGGCACTATCTCACTTGTATTAGCATCCCTGGAGCTCAGCACAATACTTAGCATACCTTGTTGTCGTCTAGCCTTTTTCAGTCATATCTGACTCTTAGTGACTCCTTTTGGGGTTTCTTAGTAGAGACACTAGAGTGGTTGGCCATTTCCTTCTCCAGTTCATTTCATAAATGAGGAAACTGAGGCAAAAAGGTTAAGTCACTTGCCCAGGGTCACACAGCCTGTGTCTGAGGCTGGATTTGAACTCAAGTCTTCCTGACTCCAGGCCCTGCTGTATCCACTGCACCACCTAGCTGTCCCACGTGGAAGAGCTTGATAAACACTAGTAGAAGGATGGATGCTGAGGGAAACTGGAGCCCTGAAAGTGAGGGATGCTTGGTGTCAGGAAGCCAGCTCCTCTGTCCAGGACCCCAGCAGAGCTGCCAGCACAAACACCTGCTCCTCCCACATAACTTTGCAGGCTAGCCACACCCCCAAGCAAAATCCACAGAGCTATTTTCCAAAGTTGAGTACAAAACACATTTGCTGGGGGCTGAGCCTTCCCTGAGGCAGCTTTGCCCTCTAAGACCCCATGGAGCAGTTGGCCCTGAGAGCAGCGATCATTGCCCTGGCCTCCTGTGGAGCCTTCTTCCTTTAGAGCCATTTCTCATGCCCTTGTGTTCAGCACCTGTGCCCCCCAATCATCTCCTGTACAGCAGGGGAGCTGAGTTTGAAAAGAAAAGGAGGAATCAGCTTCTGAGGTGCTGCTAAGATGACCGCTTGGTGATATTCTTCCCTCAGAATAGGGGAAGGTGGACTGAGGGGAGGCAGGTGGGAGAGAGAACCAAGCCCAGCGGATTCCCAGCTACATTAGTGTGAAGTGATCCAGCCTCATGGAGACAGACCCACAAAGACTGTGCATGATGCCACCAGAAGATGGACCATTTCAGGCCCATCTAATGAACACCAGAGAGCAAAATATGGCAGCTAATGGGGAAGGAAGAGCTCCACTGCACAGAATGCAGACAGACGTGAACCACGAATTCTAACACCTTTGTACTGCCCAGGGAGCTGGGAGCTTGTTTTCATCTGCAGTGAGCTGGTGAGGCAGGGGCTAAAGGAAACCCTAACTTGGAAGAGCCTCTGTGACTTAGCTCCAAGCTTCTCTTTCATGTACCTGCTGAGGAAGTCAAGCAGGACTGATTGGCAATTTATGACCCCATTTGGGGTTTTCTTGGCAGAGACACTAGAGTGGTTTGCCATTTCCTTCTGCAGCTCACTTTATAGATGAAGAAACTGGGGCAGACAGGGTTAAGTGACTTGCCCAAAGTCACAAAGCTAGTAAGTGTTAGAGGTCAGATTTGAACTGACTCCAGGCTCAGTGCTCTATGCACTGTGCCACCTAGCTGCCCCATATGCTCCCCTCACGTGCCCCATAAGCCTCTGTTCACTTTGTGACCTATGGGGAAAGCCCTTCCTCCTCATGTCAGCCCGTTGGCCAATTCCTGCCCATTCTTCAAAGCCCGGTTCCAGCACCATCTCCTCCAAGACACTTTCCCTGATCTCTCCCAGCTGGAGGCCAGAAAGCAGTCAAGCTAAGAAGAAAATGTGCTGAGCATTTCATCCAAGCCTTTCATTTGAGGCAGAAGGAAACAGAAACCTAAAAAGGGGGAGTGATTTACCCAGAAAAAATACAAGTGTGTGTTAAGTCCTTAACCTTTCACTCATCTCAAATCTCAGAGCACTATTTATTTTTTCAAATTATATTTAATTTTTTAGTCAGCAAAAATTTACCTTTTTACTCTCCCACTACAAACCCCATTGAAAACCACGCCCATCACAAACATGCATAATCAATCATACAAATTTCAACAGTGGCTGAGTCCAAAAAACTGTCTCAATCTGCCCTCCAGATTCTTTACCTCTTTATTGGGGGTGGACAGCAGGTTTCGGTATTAGTCCTCTGGAGACCTGGCTGGCCATTACACTGATCAGAGGCCCTAATTCATTCCAAGTTGTTGGCCTTTATCATCTTGTTGTCATTTTATAAATTCTTCCCTTGGTTCTGCTTGCTTCCCTCTGCATCAGTTTATCCAAGTCTTTCTCAGGTTTCTGAAACCCTCTCCTTCATCATTTCTTTTGGCACAAGAGGATCCTGTCACATTCACATGCCATGACTTGCTCAGCCATTCCCCAAATGATGGGCAGCCCCTCAGCTTCCCATTCTCTGCCACCTTTAAAAGAGTTACTGGACATACTTTCGTGTATCCTTGGAGTCTGTTTTGATTAGGACTAGTTTCTCTCTTAGTCTGCCCTCCCGTTATTTCCCATCTCCTTCCCTCTTTCTCTCTTAATTCTCTGTTGGGTGAAATGTATTTCCGTTCTCAACTCTCTCTCTCTCTCTCTCTCTCTCTCTCTCTCTCTCTCTCTCTCTCTCTCTTTCCTTCCTTCAGTGACAGACACCACAAAGATAAAAAAGACGTGGTCCCTTTCTTCACGGAGTTAAATACTATTGGAGTGGGGGTGGGTTATACAAAAGTCTATATAAGTCTATACAAAACATAGAAAATAACCACAAAGTAACTTCAGAAGAGGAGAGCATTAACAACCTTGGGGAAATAGTAGAAGACATCCTGTAGGTGGTGGTGCCAGATTCATGCTTAGAAAGAAGCCAGAGATTCTATGAGGTAGAGGCAAAGAGGGGAAGCTTTGTAAGCACAAGGAACAGCTTCTGAAAAGGCAAAAAAGTGGGGTCAGGGACCCTGGGTAGAGGAAACAAGAGGCTGACTGATGCAGCTGGAGGCAGCATGCATCTCCAGATATTGCCCAGGTACCAGAACCACGGGCTGCCTTGCCTGGCCATCCTTGGCCCCACAGCACAGCCCTATCACATCCTTTTTTCCAACAGTGCTCTCTTGAGAATGTCTTTCACGCCAGGTTCTTTTTGACAGGTTATCATCAGTGAGATGAGGCAACGCACTTCCCAAAGGATCAACATGGAAAACCTAAGAAAAGGACTGATCAACTTCACCTTTGGTCTAAAAGTATCAGGAATGGTAGTTATTCCACCAGAGTGCGAGTGTCCTCTTCCTATGGCCCCAAAGAGCTATCTTTACATCCTGATCCGGAGAAGAGCTGGGGAACAGAGATTTGTTTTTACACACATAGGACAGCCTCTTCCTGGGTAAGAGTAGCTACTCAAGAACAGCTTGATCCCTGAGAAGCCCCAAGACAAGTAAGCCTAGAAATGCGCAGTTATATTGCAGAATTTGACACGTGACTGGACCAGACCTCCTTTCTCTTTTTTCTGCTTCACAACTCCCCCTGATATTCTTAATCACCTCCTATTCCAAATACATCATGGTATCACTTTATCGAATGTTATCAAAGAGGACTGTTGCCACTTTTACTGGTGTGGTACTATGGCTTTAAATTAATTTTGGTACTATTTTAATCTTTATAACATTGACTGGATTCCCAATTATTTAAAATCTAAAATTATTTTATACTTACTTCAACTCTGTAAACATATATATATATATTGTATTATGTTATTTATACATTGAATAAACTTTGTCTTAGTAATAGGCTACCAGTGCTGGGTATCGGTCAGACTCAGGGAGCAGTATAAGAGGGTGGGAATGGAGGACTGGGAGTGGGATCAGTGAAGGGCAGCCTATTTTCACTAGAGGAGCCTGCAACTCTAACTCCCAAGAAATTTACTGGCCATTCAAGATCAGATTTCCTTGGCTTTCTGCTAACCAAATCACACCAGGTGCCAAACTCTTTGTCAAGTCTCTAAAGCACCTACTATGCTCAAAAGTTTCAGGATCATAGATTTTGAGCCAGAAGGAGTCTTAGTGGTCATTTAGTCCACCCTCCCTTTTTTACAAATGAGAAACTGAGATATAGAAAGGCCCAGCGAGTTGTCCAAAGTGAAACAGATAGTAAACATCAGAAATGGGATTTGAACCCTGGGTCTATGACTCCAGAGCCAACACTACTTGTGCTGGGCCATGTTGCCTCCCATGTTTGTAAAATGGAATGGAGGTGGACTGAAGAGTAGCCCTAACAAGATGACAGATGGCAAGAATGTCTATGACAGTGGTGTTTTGGCAGAATGTGTGTGGTGGTGGTAGAAGCATGGTCTTAGCGTCAGATGGCCAGCAACCAAGCAGCAACCTTAGCCAGGTCATCTTTCTGAGCCTCTGCTTCCTCCTCTGTAGAATAGACCAGCGCATGTGCCGCTTACCTTTCACAGTTATTTAGAAGCTTGAGTGAGATGACTCATATTAGGCACATTGTAACCATAAATCTCTACATAAGGGAGAGTTGTTATTATCTCACCTATGTTTGCCAAGTCCTTTGCCAATGATGCCAGGATTTATCGGGGTGGTGGAAGACCACTCACCTGCATAAGCCAAATTGCTGATACCCCTTCCTACCCCAGCTGGAAAGTCCCAGAGTGACCAGACACATTTCCATATCTGAGACTATATCCTTTAATCACCTAAACACAGCTTGTTCGTTGTATACAGCATGATAAAATATTTTATACATTGGAAACATTGTGAGGCCAGAGGGTCACATCTGGAGAATGAACACTTCAAGAGAAAAGACTTCCCAAGGAGTAATTTATACTCACAACATCTCTGCTCGATAGAACGTTGGCCAACTTTAACCAACCTGTTGGACCCTGTTGGTTGAGGCAAGATGGGGCTCATTTCAAACATAATTCTCAAATCTGTTAGCAACTGAAAAATATTGTTAGCATTACTCAAGGGGCATGTGTTGTTTAGAGGAAATGAATAGGACTGTTTGCAGTCTGTGTTCACATTGTCTTCCACACTGCTTCCTCATCTCTGCCCACCCATCCACCATATTGTGAGAATAAGCCCCTTATTAGAAAAGCTGTCATTGCACCAAATGAAGGTCTTCTCAGAGCCAGCCCGCCTCTTCCCACCTCCTTCCCAGCATGCCCCTGGAATCTGGCCACCCCACAGTCTCAGGTCATGATGGCAGGGGTGTGCATGCCCTCAGAAGTCCCAAGGGGCACACACCAGGCTGGTGAGGCCTTACACGATACCCTCATTCCGCTGACTCTTGTATACCACCAGTGCCGTGCCAAGCAGTGTCACCAAGATGGGGGCAATGATGAAGGGACAGAGGATGTTGCTGGGTGGATCTTTCAGGACCCTTCCGGTGGCAGGGCAGTCTTGGAAGTAGTGCCTGTGAATGGCCAGGAAGAAGTCGTTCACCTGGTGGTTGGGCCAGTAGCAGTCCAGTTTCTCAGCGATGAGGTAGGTGCAGTTGGTGACCTCTCTGTAACTCCTGCAAGAGAAAGGGCGATCAGGGGGAGAAGATAAGGGGCAGACCAGGGCTCTGCAGACCTCTATGCCCAGGGCACCGGGGAGGACAGTCCCCTTCTGTTGCTTCCAGAATCTGGCCCCACTGGGGGCTGTCTTCTCCCATTTGAACAGAAGTTCCCTGAGGGCAGGGAAACTATGTTGCTTGTTTGTGTCTGTACTTCCAGCCCTTAGCACAGAGCTGAGCACACATCAAGAACTTCATAAATGTTCTTTCCCTCCCTCCCTCCCACCCCCTCCTCTCTCTCTCTTTGTCTCTCTCTGTCTCTGTCTCTCTTGTCTCTCTGTCTCTCTCTCTATCCTAGTTCCCCAGGTCTGACCTTTACCTTCTGGGATATGGAGTCAGAAGACCTGAGTTCAAGTTCCTCAGTCATTTAAGACTTAGATAACCTTGGATGAGTCATTTGCTCTCTGGGCCTGTTTCCTTGTGTGTCATGTTGGAGGGTTGACCAGATTGCCTCTTTCACCTCTCCCGCCTGTGACTGATACCAGGTTCTGACTTCCTAGAATGGCTCCCATGGGCATGGGGGCTGGGGGTCTGTGTTTGCCTCTCCCGCTACCTGTGAAATGATCCCTCTGCTCCTCCAGCTCTGGTGCCTGGCTCCACCTATCATTTATCCAGGTTCACCCAGCTGCTGGCTCTATTGGACAATTATCACATTAAACCCCGTGGGGTAAATGAGGACCAAGAACTTGGCATTCTGACAAGGCCAGACCAAGAGGCTGGACTCCCCACTGTCCTCTCACTGACCTCTACCTCTGCCCACAGGCCTCCCCTCCCCAGTGGGATACCTCATCATGACCCCTGGAGCTGCAGGGCAGGGACTCAGATCTCAGTCTGTCATTTACCACTTTGTGATTTGGGGCCAATTCCCTCCCAGCAGTCAGCTTCAGCCCCTTGTCTGTGAGATGCCAAGGCTGGCCTGGGAGGGTCGTCCTGTCAGGGATTCAAAGAAAAAAATGAAGCTACGGGGTCCTCTGGAGGCTTATATGAAACCATGATCTCTTTACTCTGGGCATTGCCGTCGGCACCCCCAGTCACATCCAGGGAGGGCATTCTTATTCAGGCAGGAGTGGAAGTGGATGCCCCTCCAGCTCCCTTCCTACTGAGGGATTCTGAGAAGCAGCTGGGAGGTGGAGGGCACAGCTAGGTGGCGCTGCAGTGGACACAGTGCCTGGCCTGGAGTCAGGAAGATCTGAGTTCAAATGTGGCCTCAGACACTCGCTTGCTGTGTGACCCTGTGCAAGGCACTTGACCCTGTTCACCTCAGTTTCTTCATATATAAAATGAACTGAAGAAGGAAATAGCCACCATGCTTGTATCTTTGCCAAGAAAACCCCAAAGAATCAGTCACAACTGAAAATGACTGGACAGCCTCTTCTCTGCTATACATTCAACTCAACAGGCATCCATCAGCCTCCCCGTGTGCAGAGAGCACTGCCCTAACCCCGAGGAAGGAGACCCTGACTCAGCCTTTGGGCACCCTGCTCTGGGCCAGTGGCAGGATCCTCCGTGTCCATCCACAGAGATAACCACGCTGCCACGGACACTGGTCAGCTCTGACCTCCCCCCCCCACGTAGGTGACCTTGGGCAGACAACCTTCCTTTTCTGTGCCTCTACTTTCTCTCATCTGGACAGATGACCCCTGGGGACCCTCCCAGCTGCAAGTTCATGAACTTCTGAACCTCCAATAGGATTATCAGAGACTTGGCACCTTCCAGAAAAAGCCAGGTTTCCATTAGGTCAAGGAGGCCACAAAGTTTGAGGCTCCTGTAAGGGAACCACCCTAATCCCCAAAGTTCACAGCCCCATGACTTCATTCCTGCTGGGTCACATTTCAAATAAGCAGTGCTCCCTCCCTCTACCCCCCACCGGCTGGGCCTTGTTTCCTGAGAAAACAACCCCAAACAATGGAGCATCTTATTTGGAGAAGGGATGCCTGGGGCCTAAGCTCAGCCTGGATCCACGGGTGCCTGGGAGCCAGCCATGAGGCGGGGATGGAAAAATTCAGGGAACCCAGCTCCAGGATTCACAGAATCTCAGAGACTGAAGGAGCCTCAGAGGCCATCTGGCCCAATCCTGATCTGACCTGGAAGTCCTCTACAATACCCCCAACAAATGGTCTTTGAAGACCTCGGGACCGGGAGCTCACTACCTCCTGAGCCAACCTGGTCTGGCATAGCTCTTATGGTTGGGAAGATTTTCTATTAGTCTTGGAGCAGCTAGGTGGCCTAGTGGATAGTACAGGTGACTTCTAGGCAGGAAGACTTGAGATTGAATCTGACCTCAGACACTAGCCGTGAAGTCACTGGACCACACCTCTCTTAGACTCAGTTTTTCTTCCCCACAAAGTGGGTCCAACAATCTCCTTCCTTACAGGTTTATCATGAATATCAGATGAGAAAACCTGCTAACTCTGCATACTTTATAGGTGTCTTCATGGACATCTGCCCTTCTGGGCTCTGCCATCCAGGCCTCCGGATATACATGGGGTCACTGGGCCTTGCCAAAGACTTTGCAAATACCTGAAACCACAGGTTTCTTGTCCATTCTAAACACTCCCAGTTTTGTCTTTTTAAGCTGAACAGAGGCCCGGGGCACTCCCGTAAGGCAGAGATCAATGATTCAAGGCTTTTCTGCCTCAGAGCTCCCTCTTGACCTTAAGGCAAATGTCCCTGTGAACTCTTGAGGGACACTCAGGAAGATAAGGGACAGAAATGGCTAACTGGAGGGCTTTCTCTTCCTAGAACATTTTTTAAAATCTAATTTTTTCAGGGAGAGGCAATTGGGGTTAAGTGACTTGGCCAGGGTCACCCAGTTAGTAAGTGTGTGAGGCCAAATTTGAACTCAGGCCGTTATGACTTTAGGGACAGTGCTCTATCCACTGAGCCACCTCACTGCCCCCTAGAACATTTCTACTCATGTGAAGTCACACCAGGCTCTATCTGAAAATAGGAGGAGTCACAGGCCCTCCTAGAGGGACCTCAACCACAACAACTCATTAGCTCCCCCTTTCTATGAAGGGCACCCCTCCAGAGTCTTTCTTGGACTTTGCCCTCCCTCCCACTATCCTGTTGGGCCCCAAGTCTTCTCAGGTCAGTGAGCTGTCTGAAATCCTCTTTCCTTCCCTCTCACTGGTCTCCAGCCTAGTTGAGAGCTCAGTCCTCCTTGTTTGGGCTGTCATATGTGAACAGGAGTTTTGGGGAAAGAGGCCCCTCCCAACATCTAGCAGCTGCCCTCCCAAATCCGTAGGGGGCCAGGACTCCCAGGGCCTTTGGGCCTTGGCATAGTGTACCCATACAACTGGGCCCCCCAAGAATCACACAATGTTGCTATCTCTTGAGAGGAGTGGTCCTTAGCCTTTTTTATATTCTGAAGCCTGTGGACCCCTTTTTGGTTATAGGTTGTTTGGGGATTTTTTAAATCATAACTGAGGGACATGCTAAGTTTCAAATAGAAATTAGTGAAAATAAAGATGTCATTTTTCTTCCCATTCAAGTTCAGCTACTGATGGAGTGGCTGGGTTGCCTTTGTCTGTAACATTCAGTTGTAACTTCATTTCGTAAAATCACACTTGTGTTTGGGTACCTACATTTGTAATATCAGTTTGTGAAACCAAGTTGTAAAGTCACACTTACCCAGCCTAAAAGCATTAACTGCCTCTCCCCTGAGCCAGCACTCTGCCTAGCTACAACTCATGACCTGCTTATCCCTGCTTGGTACAATAACAAGCTATACCTATGAATCCTTCACAAAAGCATTTATTAACAATCCCTTTAGTTTAGAGAAATGTGTAGCTCCCTTGTTCTAGTGGCCAGCTGCACCTATGAATCCTTCAATGCACTATCAGTAAGCTAACTCCTCTCCAATTAGGCACATCCTGAATCCCCAATTAGCCTAGCTTCCCAACATCCATCTTGTCAAACAGGACATTGATGGGTAACAGACTGGACACCTCTCAGTCAGTGCTGACCACAAAATGACCTAGTGACATTTCAAGCCTGAAAACACACCTCCTGGTAGCACACCCCTCCCCCCCCATGGGCTTTTTCCCAATGAATTATGGGTAATATGCCTGCACAGTTGATATAAAAAGTACATGTCCCTTTAAGCACCTACCACTCCTTAACTCCTCCCTAATCTCATCACTCCACCCTTACTCATCTAGTTAGCATAATTGATACCTGATTTATGGATTTATCACTTTATAACCTGATCCTTAACTTCTGCAGTTTGCAGGCCCCCTAAGACCCTTACATCCCACCCCTCTCCCCGCCCCCAGCTGCAAAGCCTAACAATAAACTTTTATAGTCCTGACTTACAAGATTGCTTAAGTCTGGGAATTCTTTTCAGACTAAAAGAACCCTCCAAGAATTTCTTAGAAATCCCTGAAAACCTTTATCCCTCTTCAATACCACTTGAAATCAATTCATGGTCCCAGGGTCTCCAAATTAAGAGCTTCCAAATGAAAGAGATTCGTCAATGAACTAGATAAGGGAAGGGTGGAGTTTTAGTGGGGCCTAAAGGAAGTTGGACACGTCAGTGAGCAGAGAGGAGGAGGAAGAGTGTCCTAGGCACAGGATGATGGTCAGAGAAAATGTGCAGAGCAGAGCTCAGAGTCGGAGGGCCTTGCATTCAGGCTCACTGGGCAGAAGTGTAAGACCAGACTTGTGAAGAAGTGAGCCATGTTTATGTTGTGTTTCCCTCAGAGCAAGCCCAGCAGAGAGAGAATGGCCCATTCTCCTGGAGCACCTTCTGCAGACAGGAGGAAGGTGGTGCCAGAAGGGATGTGCAGGAGGTAAAGGATTAGGTCTGGAGCCAGGAAGACTTGGTTTAAATCCCCAGTCTCTCACCACCTCCGGGACCTGGAGTTAGTCACTTGGGCTTCCATGGGACTCAGCCGCTTCATATGCAAAATGATAGGGATTGGACTACAGGAGCCTCTCAGTGCCCCTCCAGGTCCAGATCCATCTACTCAACCACTGGCCTCATCCATACAATGACCTTTGAGATCTCCCCAACTCCAAATCTTTGATCCTATTAAGTGACTTGCCCAAGACCTTTCGGCTATTAAGGAACCAGGTAAAAACTCAAGTCAGTCTTTTGTTTCCCAAACCAAGGCTTGTGCCCCTCTCTCCCTCCCTCACTTCTGTTCCACCACACCCCCCCCCCATTCCCTAACATACAAGAATCTCTTCCTTTGGCATTAATCAATGGTTGTTCTGGGACTGATGTAGACACAGCAACAGATACATGATTTTTCTTGGAAACAGTAAGCACAGCCCTTGACTTAGATGGGAGAAAACATGGAATTCTCCAGAGGCAGCTTTGGAGCCCTGGGAGCTCTTCAGCTGTCAAGTCCCCAGAATCCCTGAAGAGATTCAGGCTGTCCTTGACACTGGTGCATCCCAGTACCTTGTGTCCTCACGGGGACCACAGACCAATGCTGAACTATTCTTGGTTCCCCCTCCCCCCCCGCCCCCAGCACCTGAAGTCTGTCCTGTGGGCTCACAGAGTCACCAGTGCCCAAGATAGCCTCTGACGTGAGGTTGGCTGCTCCTTTCATTCCATTTGTTTATACCCTGGTGACAGCTAAAAATGGCAATAAATCAGGGGACCTCTATGGGGTGGGCCATCGTGCCCTCTCTCAAGCTTCTCCCCCTTGGAGGGAAAACCCTAATCCTGGAAAACGTTCCCTTGCAGGAGTCCCCACCAGACCGTTGCAGTGAGGATCTAGGCATGCAAGGCACGTCCTGGGCACGGGACAAGGCGCCGATCCACTGGCGACTCTGACTCATTAAGAGGAGAGGGAGCTCTCTTTAATCCAACTTTTCTGGCTACTCCTAAGTATCTGAAAATTGCCCTTTTTTGGCCTAAACTTCCCACCCTTGGCCCCAAAGCAAGATTGTTTGGAATGTCCCTGATTAGTACAGTTGAGAGCACTTCCTCTCCATCTCGTGAAAGGAAAAGGACCAAAAGAAAAAAGCCCTGGCCACTGCCATGAATGAGGCAAGTCTAACTGGTGACTAATGAATTACATGTGGGTCCAGGCAGTATGACACACAGTGCTGAGCTGGAGGCTGGGAGATCTGGGTTCAAATCCTGTTTCAGACACTGGGTGACTCTTAGGCAGACACTTTCCCTCTCTCACTTTTTCATCTGTAAAACGGAGTTAAGCGTCCTTTTGCAACCTCGTCAGCCCTCCCTCACTCAAATCCAATTCACTTGCATGTCGTGGCATCACCTCCCTGACATCCCAGTCCTCTTTCAGAAAACCAAGGACAAGCAGCAGCAGCAACTGGCAAGATGGTGAGGGAGGAAAGGGCTTTGTGAACCTTTAAGCATTAGAGAAGTGGGAATAAGTATTGTTTCCACCTTCCCCCCATTTCCCAAACTCCTGTTCAGGTAGTGTTCCCCCTTCCAGGTAGCACAAACCCCTGAAAACTCCCCAAACTCATTTGAACACCAAGGGGGCAGGGATGATAGTTCGCTTGCCTTTGTGGGAGTCATGACAAGCAGAGTGTAACATATTACAGACTGAGAATTTCAAAGAAGGATCAGAAAAAAAGATGCCAAGCCAGAAATGTATGAGGGATGACAGCTGGCACCTAATAAATGCTTGTTGACTGCTTGACTGATTGTGAGACAAAAGAGATGGGCTGGTCATGTGAGGAGAGTGAAGGACAACCAGAGCACAGCAGGGGACTTTTTGTATGCCAGGAGAACGAAATCAACCAAAGGTAACTGGATTTAGGGTCAGCAAGTCCTGGGTTCTAATCCCACCTTAGACACCCACTTGTGTAACCCTGAACAAGTCACTTAATCACCGTCAGCCTCAGTTTTCCTCACCGGTAAATGAGACAGTTGGACCCAATGGTCTCTTAAATCTCTTTAAGCTTTAAATCTATGATCACAAGATAAGTCACTTAGAAACTCTGTGTCTCAGTCTCCTCATCTGTAAAATAAGAGGAGAGAGTTTGGAATAAATGACCTATGATCCCATGGTCAGATACTGCATGAAATGAAATGGTCTCTGCTTTCAAAGAACTTAGATTCTATTGGTAAATACATTTGCACTTAAAATATAGACGAACAATGGACCAGGGCTTTGGGCTTAGAGTTAGGACTTTATTGGTATAGGAGACCCCCAGGGAAGGACCAACATGCAGGCGGCACCATCTCTCTGTACCTTAGAGACTCAGAGTTGCCTAGAGAGGGTACTGAGGGATTCATGACTCGCCTGTCCAAAGTCACACAGCCAGGATGGATCAGAGGTAACCTGGGTTCAACTTCCCAGGTTTCAAGGCTGGCTTTATAGCCATTATACCACCCTACCTTTCAAATGCTTTAGAAATGTGACTGAATGAAAAACCTGGGAAGACTTACATGAACTGATGCTGAGTGAAGTGAGCAGAACCAGGAGAACATTGTACACAGTAACAGCAACACTGTAACAATGATCAGCTGTGAATGACTTATGTGAACTGATGCTGAGTGAAGTGAGCAGAACCAGGAGAACATTGTACACAGTAACTGCAACATTATAATTGCAACATTGTGTAATGACCAGCTTCCATAGACTTAGCTCCTCTCAGCAATACAAGGATCCCTGACTGTTCCAAAAGACTCATGATGGAAAATGCTAAGCATATCCAGGAAAAGAATTGTGGAGAGTGAATGCAGAAGGAAGCAGACTGTTTTTTCTTTCTGTTGTTGCTTTTTCTTTCTTGTGGTTTCTCCCTTTTGTTCTGATTCTTCTTTTACCACATGACTAATGTAGAAATGTCTTTAATATGATTTTACCCCTATCGCCTATATCAGATTGCATGCTGTCTTGGGGAGGGGGAGGAAATATAGAACTCAAAATCTCATAGAAGTGAATGTTGAAAACTAAAAACAAATAAAAAAAAAAAAAGAAATGTGACTGAGTATCAATTGGTATGTGGCTGGTCCCTTGCACATAGCAGGTTCTTCCTAAGTACTTTATGTTGGGGAAGTACAAAGCATTTAGAGAATTAGACTGCATGGAAGGGCGGGACAGGAGATAATTTTATCATTAGGGATTCTCTCCTCTGGTGGGAGGCTGGTCTAGATTTCCGAATAGAAACAGTTAATATTTCTTCCAAGAGCGAGCATCTTAGTCTCTTCGTGTGGTGGCGATCTGATCCAATATGTTTTCAATTTGTCAGAGGCCAGATCCTTACCTCATCTGACCAAGATTTGTTCTGTATGGTAACGGGGTGGGGGAGGGGAAGACTATGTTACTTTGGGACAATGACCCGTGGTGACAAGCAGCTTGGGTCCTCTGACCTTAAGTCTCTGGGAGATGCTGATGAGGTCTGGGGGGGCTGGCTGATGCCCTGAGAAGCTCAAGAGGACAGCAAGAGAAGATGGATTCCCAGGGATTAACTTTTCCCAATAGGAGCACATCTGTGCAGGCCAAAATGGTGACGAAATTGACCCCTTGGATCCAACGCAATCAATGGCCCTGTCCTGTGGAATCTTTCTTTCCATCATTACTCGAGCCTGCAGTCCTTGTTGCATCTCCCAAGGAGAATGTAAGCTCCCTAAGACCAGGGATACTTTCTGCTTTTGCCTTGAGGCTCTCTGTGGCCTCCCAGGATCTGGTGGGGGCCTGGTGTATGGTCCACACTTACTAGATGTTCCTTGGACAAGACCATATTCTTCTCATTCTCTGGAAGCTTTCTGGACACGAGACGTTCTATCCTCTGTTCTCCTGACCCCTTTACTTTGAAATGAAACAAGCCTTAGTGAAGGATGGGATGTGTTGGCTGCACACCTACTTCCTCCTTGGTTATTTCAGAGAGCACAGTCCAGCCAAGTCCCCGGAGCCACACACTGAAGGAACATTCTTAGGATTCTGGGCCATGAGTCCAGGCTGAAGCGAGGGGGGACAGGAAGGGTGAGGTAATGCCAGATGAAGAGAGAGGAGCTGGGAGGCAGAGAAGGCTTCCTGGGGGAGCCATGTGCCGAGCCCTGGGAATGGTCTGATTAGAAATGCATGGCTTTTCATCGAGTTTCTGGGGTCTCGAAATGGAACAAAAGCAGTCCCCTGGCTGGCTGCTGCTGCCCTAAGAAACACAGACTGAGGGGTCTTCCACCATGGGTGAGACCGACCCAGAGAATCTGAGTTCGAATCCCAGCCCTGCCAATTATTACCTGTGGTGATATGGGACAAGGTGGTTCCCCTCTCCAGGCCTCAGTTCCCACATCTGAGGAGTTCAGATTCAGTGACTTCAAAGATCACTCTAAATCTATAGTCCTATGAACATAAGAGTGGCCAGTGCTCAGACGGGGCCTAGCTCTAGAATCCTTCAGGGCCATCACGGGGCAACCCCCTTGCCTATCAGGGCTGTACCTAGGAAGGAGATCTATTTACAGGCAAGGAGATCTATTTGGGGCAGGGAAGAGACATGGGTAACGGCTGTAACAAGGGGTACATCTGTGTCAGAAGAGGGAGTTGCCTGTCTCCCCAGAGGAGAGGTCCTGGAGAGCAGAGGTTTCTTAACCTGGGGTCCATGAAATCGTTTAAAAAATATTCTGATCATTGTATTTTGATGTAAACTGGTTTCCTTTTCATTTTTCTATATTGTATTCTATGGATTTAAATTCCCTGTTACAGTAAGGGGTCCAAAGGATACACCAACTGTGTCATAAAGAAGGGGAAGGACCCAGCTGTAGAGGATTGGAAGGGTGGCTGGAGAGAAGCTTTGTTCTCTCTGGGGTGAGTGGGTTGAGGCCCCCCTGGGGCCAGAGATGCTAATGGCAAGGAGAAGGAACAGCCCCAATAACTGCTCCACTCTCTCTTCTGGGCTGAACTTGGAGAGACAAACAAGCAAAAATCTTGGAGACTTCCTTTCGTTATAGAATGAAGGCTTTCCCTTCTCCTGGCCATCCAAGGAAGGCCCTGAGTGGGAGGGTTGAGCCCAAGACTCCGGGACCGCCCTCCCTGTTGTATGTGGCCTAATTATGGGGGCTCTTGTGCTTCTCCTGTTGTTTGTTTTAAACCCTCCTGTTGTGGGGCCTGGCCTGCACTGAGCCTGAGCCAGAGCCAGCCCAGGAGTGGTCGGCCCATTTATCAGCTGGCTGCCTCCAAATGCAGGGCAAAGGCGAGCCTGCCCTTCAGTCTCTGCAGATAATGGAGCCCAGGATGTTTACTCTTCAAATACATAGGCTTTCTGGGAATAGCACCTTCTGGCTCCCAGCTTTGTAGTCTTTGGGCACAGAGGATGCTGCAGAGACTCATGTACATTGTATTTGAAGTCCTGGGTGCAAATCTCTGTTTTATCTGATGCCCTCATTTTGTGACAGCTTCTTCTGTGCACCTGGAAGGCAGGGTGGGCCAGTGGGCACAGAGAGGCTGCTTCCAAAGAGGCAGGTGGGCACAGGAAGGTAGGGCAGGCAGGTGGGCACAGGGAGGCCACCTCCAGAGAGGCAGGGTGGGCCAGTGGGCACAGGGAGTCTGCCTCTAAGGGGGCAGGTGGATCAGTGGGCACAGGAAGGTAGGGCAGGCAGGTGGGCACAGGGAGGCTGTCTGAATTCTCTCCCTCTTCCTGCCTGCTTCAGAGTTCAAATCTTACACAAGCCACTTCTTGACCCCCAACTTTTTTGTACTTGCTCCCCAGAAATTCCTTTGTATCCACTTCCCTGCATGCTTTCCCCCCTCAGTAGAATGTAAGGTTGTTGAGGGCAGGAGTGTTTTCCTTCTTTGTCTTTGTAACTTCAGTACCCAGCACAACATCTGACACAGGACATTTGCTTTGTAAATGCCTGATGAAAGACTCAGCATAAGGACTTGTAAGGAAGCCCTGAAAACTTCTAAAGTATTTACAGCTTCTCTCAGATCCTCCCCAGTATGGGAAAGCAGTATAGCGCATACTTCAGATTGATGCTAGTAAAGCAGGGCATTCAGCCGGCCAGCTCGAGGTCACAACAGTCACATTCATAGGGCTCTAGGTTTTTTAAGCACTTTATACACTCCATTTCACTAGATGCTGATGACAGCCCGGTGAAGTGAGAGTGTTAACTCCATTTTACAGAGAGGGGCTCCGAATTCTGGATCTGAATCTGGACCTGACTCCAGAGGAGGAGCGGAGTTTCTCTCTGCTTATCCAGACTCTCCCACTGACTTGCTGAGTGACCTTGTCAGATCTGCACCCAGGTCCTTTGAATCCAGAGCTAGGGTTGGGTGTCACCCCACCACTCTGAGTAATCCATCCCAGTGAGGAGGATGGAACGTCAGCTATACCGCAACACTTCACTTATTTGGATTCCTTGGAGATAAAGACCAGTCAGAATGAGGGGCAGATAATGATAAACTTTAAGAAGTAAGGAGCTGTAGTGTGGCATAATGTATAGGGAGCCAGCCTCAGAGCCCGAAGGTCTGTGTGACCTCAGGAACGAGCCCCTAGAAAACTGTCTTCAGGTGTTCCTAACCTGGGCCCCAGGAATGTGCTTGTTAAAAATATCTTGATAGCTATATTCCAACAAATTTTCCTTTATGAGTATTTGCATCTTATTCCATGTATTTACATGATTCTGATTCTTTTGGGCAGGGGTCCCAGGTACCCCCAGGCTGCCCTGGGAGTCTGTGCTACAAGAAAGGGTAATAACCCCTCCAAACCTCTAAAGGGGCAGGTGCCAACCTGCACCAGTGGGGGGAGGTTTCTCTTCCACGAGCTCGCCATGTAAAGCTGCAGGTCTTTTCCTATCTCTACAATTTCTTTACTTTTAAGTAAACACACAGTAGGTGTTTAGCAGGAGCTTGAACCCTGCTGAAAACTCAACAGGTGAATCTATTCTTTCAGCTGAGGGGCACAGAGAGGGTTGAGAACATTTCCAGGGAGAAAGAGAAGCTCCCAGCGTGCTGCCCCCCACCCCAGGACACCCACTGTGATAAATACAGTGGAACATTTGAAGCCAGCGGCAATTGTACCCAAAGGATGGCTCTCAGTGTGCTTCTGCAGCTCAGTGTTTCTTGGTCTTGCCCATCCCCCACAGGGCTCAGAGAACCTCCCTCTCCCCTCCTTGCCAGCTTCCAGGCCGTGTGCTAAGCTATGAAGAGGGGATCTGCCCTATGCCTCTCTTTATGAATAAAGCCCAGGCTGAGGCCACCTCCTTCCTTCCCTCTTTCCTTCATGGACCCATGGAGGGAAATGAAAATTCCTGCCTTGGTCACCAGGCAAGGTGTGAAGGACAGGTGAGCCACTAATTACTGCTGATGCCTGGGGCTGTGGTGAGCTGGGCCATCCCTCCAGAGAGCTGAATATCGACAGAGGATGGGCAGAGCCCCAGAGCTGGAAGGAAGCCCTGATAACATCTGAGCACAACCTGAGCCTAAAGACACATGGCCTGGAGGGCACCTGGCACCTCCTTCCAGGCTGCCCCAGGAGGCTCCAATGGCCCTTCCTCAGAATCAGGTTTTTCTTTTTCTTTTCTTCTTTTTGCTTGGGGTTAAGTGACTCGCCCAAGGTCACATGGCTAATTTTGTGTTAAGTGTCTGAGGCCAGATTTGAACTCAGGTTCTTCTGACTCCAGGGCTGGTCTGTTCACTGCTCCACCTAGCTGCTCCTAGTGTCAGGCTTTTCAATGCATGGAATAAAATACAGAGGATTACAAAGGAAACCAGAGGTATCATGTATCTCCCCAGTTCAATGCATGGATCCCTGAAGTCTATCCACCAGCCCCAGGGGAAGCACCAGCCCTAAAGCAAACCTCTAGCAAGTGCTCAGCCTCAGCCTTGGAGACAGAAGGAGAGGGAATCAGCGTCTTCTGTTAAATCAGTGGGAAAAGAATCCTAAAACGGATTTGAAAGGGGTTTCAGAGCTCCCCCAATCCAGTCTGCATCAGGCCAAGAAAGATTAGAGGCAGCATGGTGTAGAGAAGAAAGAGCAGAGCTTGGGTCCAGGATTCGAGTTCAAATGCTGCTCTGACACTATCTGTGCAAACTTGGGTAGTAACGGAATTACTCTGTGCCTCAGATTATGGTGTGTGTAAGTGTGAGTGTGTGTGCATAAGTGTGTGCATGGTGTGTGTGTATGTGTGTGCATGCGTGTATGTGCATGAGTGTGTGTGCATGTGTAAGTGTGTGTGAGAGTGAGTGTATGTGTGAATGTGTATGTAGTCTGTGTGAGTGTGCTTGTGTGCATGTGTGAGTGTGTGAAAGTGTGTGTGGGTGTGTGTATGTATGTGAGAGTGTGGTGTGTGTGTGTGTGTGTGTGTGTGAATGTGAGTGTGTGTGTCTGATTCTAGCAATGTAGCTAGCCAGACTCTCCAGATTCGATCCTTAGCCTGTTTTTGCCCAGAGAATGGAACCAGCAGACCATCAGAGCTGACCCTTTAGAAGAAGGGTCTTCCTGGGGCTGAAGAGGGTCCAAGTAAAAGCTTGGAGCTGCCAGGGGCCACCAGAGTGCACAGAGCTGGGCCTGGAGTCAGGAAGACTTGTATCTCTGAGTTCAAGTCTGACCTCAGACACTTACTAGCTGTGTGACTCTGGGCAAGTCACTTAGCCCTGTTTACCTCAGTTTCCTCATCTGTCAAATGACCTGGAGAACAAAATGACAAACCATTCTAGTATATCTGCCAATAAAACCCCAGAAGGGGTCACAGAGGGTCAGACATGACTGAAAAAGAAGCAAGCAAAAGCTTGCTGAGCAGCTGAGGTCATATTGAGAGAGAAAGAGAGAGAGAGAGAGAGAGAGAGAGAGAGAGAGAGAGAGAGAGAGAGAGAGAGAGAGAGAGAGAGATTGTTTTTCTGGTCCAGTTAGGGTTAATGTGGTTCCATCAGTTTATTTCTGAGTCTGATTAATTGACATCTATTTGCTCAGCCCAGGCCGCACAGTGTAGCTGGTGTGACCAGGAGGAGCAGGGATGGAGAAAGGGATTTAACACATCATTGCCTCCATCTAAACCGGCTGCTTCTGCTTAAACAAGTCATTTAAAAATCCTTTTATTGATTTTTGGGGGCTTGTTTTTACATCACTTATATTTCCAAATACATCCTTCCTCTAGGCTCCCCAGGGGCTACTTCTTGTAAATAAGAATAAAAAAGAAAGGAAGAAAAGTGGTCCTGAAAAACCAAAGCCATCTGTGCCCCCTTTCTGAGAATACATGCACTGTTTCATGCTCCTAGTCCCCCACCTTCCCCCATTACAACGTAAACTCCCCGAAGGCAAGAACGCTGTGCCTGGCATACTGTAAGTGCTCAATAAAAGCTCCTTGGCCTGCTGGATTGAACTGAATGTTACTGAAAATCTGGCGTGTGAATCCTTTGGTTTGGTTGACGGTGTGGAGAAATTTAAGGACTTTTTTTGGGTTTCAAAATGGGGCTGGTTTTTGACCTCAAACTCCATGGTGGAAAATCTAACTTCCCTGCCAGATCTGATCACTGATGCTTCAGCAGCTGGAATCCATGAGCTCTGATGCTTCTGTGATGATTCCGGACACCTGTGCTCCTGAAACTTTCCTTTAAACAAATTCACTCAGACTTCTGTTCTCACTCACAAGGGGGGAGTGGCCATAGACCTGTTCCATCCTCAAAATGGACACTGGCTGCACGGAAGGTCTAAGTGGGTCAGATACACTGAGAAAAAACAGGACGCTGTTGGGAGTTCTATATGGAGGAAAGACGCTTCTGTCTGGGCTGCTGATTCTGTTAAAATAGACACTATACATTATGCATGTACATACAGAAATATATACTTCTACATCGAGAATGCAAGTTCTGCCAGGGCAGGACTGTCACACTTTTCTGTTTGTGCCCCTGCTGCTTAGCCCCTGACTGGCACACAGTAGGTGTGTGACTGGCCCATTGCTAGGCCCTGGTACTAGCTGACAAAAGTGCCCTGCGTCTGACCACTGAGTGACCCGTCTGTACACTGGAAGCTCCTATGTACTCAACAACTGGTTGGGTTGCTATGTGTAGGGCTGGAAATGCAAGGTCAGCAAACTGTCAGCTTAACAAACTTCCTCTAACCCAGGGGAACAACTGGTGAACACGATTGATGACAGTGGCCCTGTGGTCACTTGGGGAGGGGCTGGGGTTGTCATCCAGACCAGCTGGTGATTGACAGCTCCTAAGCCTGCCCCCCAACATCAGACCCAAGGGCAGAGACCCACAGATCTGGGCTCCAATGTGCCCCCCAGACTGCAGGCCAAGGAGCCTCCTACACCTCCTGTGTGCCCTTGAGAAACAAACTGAGGGCTGATGGTCCTTCTGAATATCTCCCCACCCAGATTCCTGCACCGTAGGCACTCAGGAAATGTGCTCTGATATTTCAGCTCAGCTGTGGCCAACTCTTTGTGACCCCATTTGGATTTTCTTGGCAAAGATACCGGAGAGGAGGCAGCTGGGTGGCACAGTACATAGAGCACCAGCCCTGGAGTCAGGAGGACCTGAATTCAAATCCAGTCTCAGAGGTTTACTAGCTGTGTGACCCTGGGCAAGTCACTTAACCACGATTGCCTACACACACACACACACACACACACACACACACACACACACACACACAACATGCTAGACTGGTTTGCCATTTCCTTCTGCAGATCATTTAACAAATGAGGAAAACAAGGCAAATACAGTGAAGTGATTTGCCCAGGGTCACACAGCTATTAAGTGTCTGAGGCTGGATTTGAACGTGGGTTTTTCTCACTCCAGGCAGGGCATTCTAACCAATGCAGGACCACCTAGCTGCCTGATCTTTGATATATGTGTACATATTTATGTAGTGGGGGTGATCCCATGGAGCAAGTCTGCTGGCCCCACGAGGATGGACAAGTGCCCTGGCCTCTCACTCAGGGCTGGCTTCTGATTTTGCTGAGATGATACGCCAGCCTGGGGAGGGGGGGGGTAGGGTAGGAATCGCTGCTCCCCGTGGCCCTTCCTAATTAGCCACCAGAGCTGTCTTCTCCCAAGGGGCTGTTCTGCTCCCTCCTCCCCACCAGCAGCCTAGGAGCCCACAGCAGGTGAACATATGCCTGGACCCAAGACCTCGGCTGCCTCTCTTGTTTTAGACAGCCTTCCCAGGCCCAGGTCACTAAATGACAATCCTGAGAAATGTGTGTCTAGCCTCGATGATCAGTGTGAGTCTGAGAGGTCAGGACTTCCTGAGTTGGTACCTGCTGCCCAGAGGGAGGTGACTCTTATTTGAGGAGAAGTTGTGCCCGTGCTGGGGGAATCTGCCAGGAGAGTCAGCCCGGGCGGCACCTCAGATAGGACAGATCTGAGGTGATTGTGAAATCCCTGTCTGGCAGTCTCACCAAGTTGTCTTTAGCCCTTGGCAAAGAATAATAGCCATCATAGGTTACCATTTTCTATTTAAAGTATTTATTAATGCATACTTGTGCACAGATGCACCTGCATTTTAAACATTTCTTTTGTGGTGGAGGAAATAAATGGCCATCCTGTATCTGATATCACGTGTGTCCACTGAAGACCTTCTCTAGATGGAGCCTTGTTAATCCACATCTGAGTTTTGTTTGAGAGATTTGATCTGGGCCAGGAACATAATGAGTGAGAGAGGGAGAGAAAAGCCTGGGAGAAGCCTCCCTTTGAGGTTCAGGATGGAAACTAGTCCATGTTGTGAGGGACAGCAAAGGGCAAAGTTTCCACAGGCCCCAGAAGGAGGTAGCGGAACTTAAGGGAAGCAACACCAGCCCTCTTCTTGTTGGTTGGCCCCAAATCTGGTGTGTGGCTATGCATAAGGAAGGGACTGAAGGATGCTTCCCTCTGATTGGGTAGAATAATTATGATAATAAAGGATTGTCAACTGTAACTCTCATTGGCCATCTCCAAATTTGGTGCAAAATGAGGGATTGGAAAACACCATCCTCTGATAGGCTACTAATTCATGAATAATTATGGTAATGAAGCCTTGAGGTTGTGAGCCCACCTCACTGATCAGTGGCAAGACTGGACAGGGGAGTGGGCCGGGTTAGGCTTAGGATAACAGAGGCCTACAAACTTCCGTAATTAGTACTTTCTGGATGATACCCCTCGAGTGAACAGGGCTGTGCCCTTTCTCATGAGAAAGAATAAAGGACTCTTTCTGCATTCCCTCTCAGACTCCGATTTTAAACATCTGGTGGTGATCTCTGTCCCACACAATGTGACTCCTGAATGGCGATCTCTTTTGGGGGAATGGTCCCCTGAACCCCATGTGGCATTTCTCTCTCTCTCTCTCCCTCCCTCCCTCCCTCCCCCTCTCTGTCTCTCCCTTCCTTTTCTTCTTCTCTTCCTCCTTTTTCCTCTCTCTCTCCATCCTTTGCTCCATCCCTCCCTCTCTCTATCTCTCTGTCTCTCTGTTTCTCTCCTCTCTCTGTCTCTGTCTCTTTCTCACTCTAACTCTACATCAGGGCACTTCTTGCTGCTTCCCAAAAGGCAGGATAAAAGAGATCCAGGACATTGATAGGACTGCTCAACTATTGGCTGGAAAAGCTGATACTCAGATGCCCTGAGGGCATCTTATAAATTGTCCCATTATCGGTAGCTGGAGAATGAAAATCAGATTTGAGTCAGGGGACTGGAGTGAGTCCCATCACCCCCATACACTGGCTATGCTACCTGCCAATAGAACTGAATGTAACCTTCCTAAGTCCAGGGACAGCTCTTTTTCTCGTTTAATTCCCAGCAGAGTGCTGGGTGTTGGGAAGGGCTTTTTCAGATTTGTTGTTGAAAATAAAACAAAACAAGATTGACTTTTTGGGGGGGTATCGAAGAGCTGGGAACAAAGTAGATGTTCATAAACTGGAGGCTAAAAATTATGGGATGGGAAAGTAATGGAAAATCATTTCACTGCAAGAAATGATAAATAAAGAAGCTACAGGAAGATTATTCTACAACTTAATGCAGTGAGTTAAGTGGGACCAGGGGAACAATATATTTAATGACAGGAATGGGAACAGACAGAGCAGCAACAAAAATCAAAAGTGAACATTGTATAGTCATGGGACTGAGCTTGGTCTTGGAGAAGAGCATGGAGAGGGTACCCCTCTCTCCTTTGCAGAAGTGGGGAGCCTGAGGGGTGGCTAAGCAGCACAGTGAATAGAGAGCACTGGCCTGGGAGCCAGGAGGACCTGAGTTCAGATCTGGCTTCAGACACTTTACATGGATTAGCCGTGTGACCTTGGGCAAGTCACTTAACCCCAATTGCCCTGCCCTCCCCCTTCCAAAAAGCAAAAAAAAAAAAAAGAAGTGGGGAGCCTGGGTGTGGGAGCACTGCTGCATATACTATGAGACTGGGCTCACTGTTGCTTGGGTCTTCTGAGCTGATCCTTTGGTCCTTTTTCATTTTGGAAGGCATGGCTTTCTGAGTGGCAAAGGGGAGGGATATATTGAGAAATGATGATGGAAAAATAATTTTAAAAATGTAAAAACAAAAGGACAACAACAAATATATAACCTTGGAGGAGAGAAAGAAAAGGCCTCAAAGGCAAGAAGGCCTATCTCTGACCCCTACTGGTTGAGTGACCCTGGGCAGGTCCCTTAACAACCTCAGAGGCAACTCAAGGCAACTCGACTCCAAGTTGTGAGTATCTGCTGCTCTGCTTTGGAGTGAGGGGGCCCCTAGACAAATGAAATCATAAGTTGGGCACAAAAATGATCCTAGTATTTTTTCACTTTTTTCTCGTTTAAAATTCTCTGCTGGATAGGGTTGGGGGTGAGGATATTTTCAGAATTTCAGGTTATATACAAACAAAAAGCATCAATGGAAATGAAATCGAAGATAATGGGCTGATATTCCTTTGGTATGAAAAACTTCATTCCCGAGGACTAAATCATGAATATCAAAGATTATTATTTAAAATGGCGCTTTCATTACTTCCAAGCGTGGAGAGCAGTTGGAATTAGCCTAACAAGGGGCTGCTAGATTGGTCACTTCAGTGGACAGATGGGACCGACAGCTGCTGATCTGTGATTGGCAGGCCGTGGTTGGAGCTGGTTGGGCCCTCTTGATCGGCTTGCTGGAGAAAGGGCTTCTGAGCGTCCTCTGAGCCGTCGCTATTGTGGGTTCATAAACCGACTTAATGAGGCTTTATGAGAAGTTCCAGCTTTTCAGCAGGGGCCCATGAACATCTAGAGTCACACATCAGAGATGTGACAAAGGAGAACTGCTCTTAAACAAATGCTCGCCTTCGAGGCACGGCCACCAGCCAGGCCCCAAAGGCACAGGTGTGCTCGCCTGTTCCTGAGGACACAAAAACATCCAGGGAAGGACAGGAGCCGACGGTGTTATGGCCCGTAAACCCACACGTATGGACTCAGGCTTGCCACATTTTTTGATTCGCTTCAACAAACATTTAGCAAGAGAGCTTGATGGGGTCAATGCCGTAGAAACAGTAGTAATTCTGTGTGCCAAGCACTGGGCTAAGCCCTTTACAAATGTTATCTTAGAAAGTCGGTGCTTCATCATCCCCGTTCTACAGTTGAGAACTGAGGCTGAGAGGTTAGATTATTCACCCAGGGTGACACAGCCAGTAAGTGTCTGCAATGAGAACGGGAATTTGAAGATCTTCCCTGACCCTTCATAGACCTAGGAGGGAGTGTGAAGACCTCCCCTGCTGTGAAAGTAAATTCTGCCCCCTGATAGGTTGAATGTGGTCACATGGAGCCTGTGATGGGAGGAGTTTTGCTGAAGGGAAGCAGAGCCCACAGGAAGCTGGTAGTGAGAGCTAGCCAGACTCTGGAGGGAGAGGATGCTCAGGCAAGGAGTCAGATAGGCTCATGAGTAGATAGTGATCTTGTATTGGTTTGTGGGAAGCCTGAAGGGTGCTATGGCTCTCAGAGTTATTATGGCTTCTGAATATCTTTGGTTCTATGCTGGAATCTGCTTAGTGGTTTTGGGATTCAGTTTTCTGGTGTCTAAATAAATGTTTCAGTTCTGTTATCTACCTGGAGAATCTGGTATATTTTGCGATCAAATGTCATGCAATATTTATAGTCATGATCTTTATTGTGATCGTGGGTGCTATAAATATTGCATTGGAGCTACAGCATCCAAGCCCAGATTTGAGTTCAAGTCTCCCTGACTCCAGGTCCAGCACCTAGAACACACCAGAACCTTGGAGGGCTTGAGCTGATGGCATTAGAGAAGTCTTCACACAAAGGCACAAAGACAAAAATGAAAAATAGCTCCTGTCCTCAAGCAGCTGCCATTCTTCTTGGGGGGAGGACACAAGATACAAATAGATAAATACATCCCAGATAATTTGAGAAGGAAGAGAACAGTAATGACAAACCAGAGGGATTTGGAAAGGGTACCCCTAGGAGAGGGCTCCTGAGTGAAGCCTCTGCTTGACAAGTGGTATAATGGGTTGTTCATTGGAGCTGGTGTCTGCAGATCAGGGCTGGGGTCTTGCTTACCATTTGCCATCTGAGTGACCTTGGCAAAACTCAGAACCTTCCATTCCTTATCTACAAAATGGGCAGAATAATAGTGGGTATAATATATTACAGGGTTGAGATGAGGGATCAGCCTATCCAAAATCATTTATTAAGCACAACTGGTCAGATGCTGGCATTGCAAAAATGGTCCCTATTGCTGCCCTCAGGGAGCTTATATTCTAGCACACATATACTATAAGTATGTCTTACTATAAGTAAGACAGAAGATGACCTGCCTTTGGAGGATACTAGTCCCTGAGGTGGGGAAGAACTAGGAAAGGTCTTATGCACAGAGGGCTCTTGATCTGAGTCTGGATGGAACGTGGGGGTTACAGAAGGCAGACCTGTTCTGGGGTCAAAGTTCCTCAAGGCCTTCTAATGCCTCAGCTGAATGTGAAACTCTCAGTAACTGTAGAGGGTCATGTGGACATGACTCAGCAGGACCATGAAGAAAAGGAACACGGACTGTAAGCTCTTGGAGGGGAGGAGCCTTTCTGGCTTTTGAATCTATATCCCCAGCATGAAAGCTTAACATAGTGTCTAGTACACTGTAGGTGCTTGATAAATGCTCACTAATTGAGTGATGGATACCCATCTCCTCTCTCCTCTCCCCAAGCTCTCTGGAGGCAGGAACTCTCACTTTTGTTTCTGAAACCTTCATTCTTAGTTCAGTATCAGCATACAGTTGGTACTTAATAAATGCTTGTGACTGACTGACTAAATGATGAGCAGGATTCCAGAGACAAAAGTCCACATGATTCTTTCAAAGATCCACTTGTTTAAACACATCAAGATGGGTTCTTAATGCTTTGGGTGGCCCTTTCTGACCCCTGGAGCAGTGTGGCGATGCCGAGAGGCCCCATCCAAAAATGGGTAAGGGCATAAAACAAAATACAGAGGATTATAAAAGAAAGCAAAGGTAAGTCGAAATAAAGATGGCATTTTTCTCATCCAAGTTCCCAGACCCCTAGAAATCTACCCACAGACCCCTTGGGGGTCCACCAGAGACCCCAGGGAACAGTGGTGACATGAAGAGAAGGTGGCTGGGGGCGGAGCCAAGACGGCGGCGCAGAAGCAGCGAGGTTCCGCAGCTCCCACGCAGCCGCCCTGAATACCCATAAAATACGAGTCTAAACAAACTCTAAGGCTCCCAAACTCACAAAAATACAGAGAACACATCTCTCATTGAAGGCAGCTCGGCAGGAAGGGCTCGTGGTGGCAGGCTGGGAGCCGAGGCCAGCCCAGCCCCAAACCAAAACC
>CM053593.1:383775955-383796430 GCA_028646575.1 Pseudocheirus occidentalis | reverse complement strand
AGGAAGGGAGGAAGGAAGAAGGAAGGAGGGAAGGAAGGGAGGGAGGAAGGAAGGAGGAAGGAGGAAAGGAAGGGAGGGAGGGAGGAAGGAGGAAAGCCTGCTGTAAATCCTTCTTTCAAACGTGTTACAAAACCACATCTCCATACACACATATCACATGTACATAAACAAGAGGCATTGTAGCCATAATGACAACCATGTCAATGGAAAGAAGAAACACCAGAGCAACTGAACATTGTGTGATTATGGTGACCAAGCTTGTCTGAAGAGATGAGAACACACACTTCCTTCCCCCTGGAGCAGTGGGAACTGTGAATGACTGAATGGGCCGCCATGTTCAGTGGAGGGCTGGTTGGTTTTGGTGGTTGTTCCCCCATCCCTTCCTTTGTTATAAGGAGCCAACAGCCACCCCCTCAGCCGTCCACTGTGGTCCTCTGTGCCTCTTCAGCTGGTGATAGAAGAGACCCGACTGTGGCCTCAGCCCAGGGCCTCCTTGAGGACGGAAGGGAGAGCGTCCACATCTACCTCTGGCCTGAGGTGAAAGGCTCAGGAAGACCGACTTCTCTTTCCTCTTGAACACAGCTCTTCTGTGTACACTTTCCTCACTTCTGGAATGTGAGCCCCTCAAGAGCAGGACCAGTTTTCTTTTTCATCTCTGTCCTCAGCATTTACCACGTTTAACACCCAAGAGCTCAATTAATGCTCATTCATTCATTCATTCATTCATGCTTAATTGATATGTATGTCATTGAATCAAATCAACAAACATTTATTAAGCACTGGGCTAAGCCCTAGTATATACAGAGTGAAACAATCCTTACCCTCAAGGGGGTTACACTCTACGGAGGGAAGATAAAGTATATGCAGAATAAATGCATGTACTGGGGACTTTCACCCATGAAATTGTGGGTCTCTGGAAGTACATCCAAATGCAGGTGTAATCTCTCGCTGGGGGCTGGCTGCATCACTGGTTCCCCTCCCCACAGCAGTTGAGAACCCAAGGTGCCATGGCTGACCTCAGAATTCCTGGCTGCCTGGCACCATGCCAACCATCTATTATCTTCTTTGGTCCCTTGACAATGCTGGGAGGCAGGTGCTATTAGGATATCCATCTTACAGAGGAGGAAACTAAGGGTCACGAGGCGGAGCGGCTGCACCTAGCAGATGTCCAAGATGGGATTTGAACCCAGGTCCTCTTGTGTTTCTGTCTGGGGCTCCATCCACTAGATCACACTGGTGTTATTGACTTTCTCCTCTTTCCTGATCTAGAAAGGGAAAGAGTTCCTTTGGAGTCAGAGGATCTGGTTTCAAAGCTAGCTTCTGCCACTTACTATCTTTGTGACCTTGGGCAGGTCTCTTGGGTTCTTCTGAGCTAAAGGAGAGCCAAGGTGTTTGGCATCACTAATTTGAATGGAAAATCAAGATTGCATGAAATTGACCCGATTAGAGGAGAGACTGAACAGGGGGTTGGCAGGGTCTGAGATGGCTCCAGATGGTCCCAGATGGCCCAAGAGGGTCCCAGATGGACCAAGACGGCCCCAGATGACTAGAAATGGCCCAAGAAGGTCCAAGATGGCCCCAGATGAGTCAAGATGGCCCAAGATGGCCCCAGATAACTAGCACTGCAGCATCTGCCATTGGCTTCCCCATGTACTCTCCCCAGGCCCCCAGGCACATCATCACAAATCCAGGGGCAGCAGCAGAAGTACGCAGAATCTCCATCAGGCAGGCAGGTGAGAGCCTGGACAGGAGGGCCTGGGAAATGCACATAAGGATTTCTCTGACTTGGTGCCTTAGCATGGTGTTTGGTTAAGCCTGGTCCTCAGACCAGTGGAGGCTACAAGTCAGAGCAGAGCAGAGAAAGCACTGGGCTCAGAATCAATGCCAGACTCTGTCCCTGACTAACCAGGTGACATTGGAAGTCACAAAACTAACTTCTAAGCCTCAGGGGGGCCGCAAGGTGGCATCGGGGATAGAGAGTGGGGCCTGGAGTCAGGAAGGTCTGAGTTCAAATCCAGGCTCAGATACTTATTAATTGTGTGACCCCGAACCAGTCACTCAACCTTGTTTGCCTCAGTTCCCTCATCTGTCAAATGAGCTGGAGAAGGAAATGGCCAAACCGCTCCAGTATCTCTGTTAAGAAAACCCCAAATGGGGTCACAGAGAGTCAGACATGACTGAACAACAACAGGCCTCGATACCCTACTTTGTAAATGAGGGACACTGTACCATCTGCCAGTAGAACAATGCTGTCACTGCTTCAGCAGTCAGAGGACCCGGGTTTGCATCCTGCCTAAGTGACCTCAGGGAAGAAGTGACTTCAGACCTTCCAGGTCTAACTTTCGGATTCTATGATGTTGCAAGGTGCTAAGGGGATAGAATGAGAACCTGCCTCTTCAATGCTTTGAGAACATAAAGGGGCCTAGAAATGCCGCTCACCCAGTTCAGAAGTTCAGTTCTGGTGCACGACCATTCGGGCCTAGCTCCCCTCTCTAAGGTAATGTGCCTGTTATGTTGGAAGCCAGCCCACGACAAGTGGTGACCAGGGAGGGAACTTGTGAAGAGACATTGTATTTCAGGGCGCCTGTGACCCGTTGCCGGCTCACAGGGTTACCGCCAGACAGCCCCAGGAGATCACTGAGTCAAGCTCCTTCATTTCACCAATGAGGAAATTCAGGCCCAGAGACAAGAAGTTAATTGCCACTGGCACGCAGGTAGTAAGTGGCAGAATCGGGACCAGAACCTGGGTGGGCCGAGCCCAAAGCTGGCGCTCTTTACCCTGCATCTGCTGTCGTGGAAACATTCCCCCGCTCTGACAAAAGGGGAACTTGATGTCCAAGGGGCCAGAGGAGACTAGAACGGTCAGAAGCACTGCAGGGGCCCGGAGAACAAGCCCCAGCTGCTAGCTTCTCCTGTCACTAGTTCTTATCACTCAATACCATCCACGCTACGTTCCACCAACACTTTCAGCGCTCTCCGGGGCTAGGGCCTTCCAAATTTGGCTAAATCCAGCACCCGGGAGCCAAGTCTTGCTTGCCCCGCCCATGTTATGGCTTGGCTAAGGGAGGCATGTTCTGGCCAGTTATAGCAAGTGGCTGCCTGGCCAGGATTCTGGAATCATCCTCCTCGGGATTCCCCATAACTCTGAGGCCCTGGCCACCCAAGGTGGGTCCCCTCCCCCACTACCTCCATCCCAGAACTGGCCTATGGCAAAACTGGAGTAAAGAATTTTCAGACCCTTGCACTGCTCCAGTTCTGTCCTTGCCCACCACTGCTCCCTGATGACCCACAGCCCTCACTGCCCCACTACAGCCTGGCCTCTGCAGGTCATTAGTGCTGTTTGAATCAGATGCCTTCTGGGGCTCAGAACAGAGACCCAAATCTATGATGGAGCCCTCCCCTCTTCTCCTTTGAGGATCTTGTCAGGTCCCAGAATTTCAACCAGTATTTCTGGGCAGGCGGCTCCCATAGCTAGATTTCCAGCCCTTACCTCTCTCCGAAGTTCTAATCAGTAACTGCCTCCTGACCATACCTACTCTGAAGCCCTAAGGGCATCCTAAATAGAGAACAGGACCTCCCTGAGGACAGGAACCTTGCTTTTACTTTTCTTTCTGTGCTGAGCAGACAGCAATCACTTAATATTTGTTGATTAATTACAAGTCCAAGGCAGAAATCAATAACCTCCCTCCAATTAGCCCTGTGTCCTACTTCTCTGTTTCTCCCTCCCAGTAGGGACAGCTGGGTACTGAAATGGAAAGAGTGTCAGGCCTGGAGTCAGGAAGACCTGAGTGCGAATCCAGCCTGAGACCATCTGAGTGACTCTGGGCAAGTCATTTAACCTCATTCAACCTTCAGCCTTAGGTTCCTCATCTGTCAGATGAGTTGGAGAAGGAAATGGCAAACCGCTCCTGTATCTCTGCTGAGAAAACCCCACTGGGAGTCGGGAAGAGCCAGACACAAATGAGCAATAACACAAGCACACACACGTCTGTATAGGTGTGCACATGTACATTGTGTACATAGGAACACACGTGTATACGCAAGGCATTGCGCATGTGTTTGTGTATGCATGTGCCACGCGTGCCTGCAAGTCCACATGCATAGACCTGTGTTTATACACTGTGCCACCTCCTCCCAGAGAACAGAAACATCGAGGGACCGTCTGGTTTTTGTCTCTGTATTTCCAACACCACCCTGCTGATGATGCTGGCACACAGTGGGGACTTTAGAAAGGTGTGGGGAATTGAGTGAGTGAATGAATGAATGGAGTGAATGAATGGATGAGGTGGCAGCTAAAGTTCCAGAGGCTTGGGAGGCTAACAGGTGAGAGAAGAGGGCTGAGCCCCTGGGGTCTGGGGAGGAGCCACCCAAGGGTCCCTAGGGAGGAGGGGTGGGAGGCAGAGTGGGGAGGGAGCAAAGGAGGGGAAAGGGCAGGCAAGTGATCTCAGCTGGGGAGAAGAACCCAAGATGATCTGGATCAAAGGCAAGAGCCCGGCCCTGGCAGCTGGTGGGTGCAGCTCCATGGTCTTTGCTACCCGATGTCAGAGAATCCTTGCTGTAAGGGCCCTGGGGCCACGCAAAAGGAGGCAGCTCACTCAGGGTGATCTGCACACACATACAAGCCCCATTTGGGCTGGCGGGGCTAGGGGAGGAGGGGTCCAGAGAATGTGTCTCCTCTATCTCTGACCACATCCATTCCTGCACTTTACCCTGTTGGATTAAGGATTTTTTTATTTAGAGAACAAATAAGAGTGTGTGTGTGGGGGGGGAAGAACAGGAGGGAGGGAGGACAGAGAGAGAGATAGAGACAGAGACTTTGAGACACAGAGACAGAGAGAGACAGAGAAAGAAGAGAAAATAGAAGGGGAAGGGACGGGTGTGTATGTGTGTGTGTGTGTGTGTGTGTGTGTGTGTGTGTGTGTGTGTGTGTGTGTGCAGTATCTGCAGTGCTTTGCACCTACTCCAGAGTTTGGGCACAAAATTTAAGACAATGGAAGGCACACAGGGTCCTGGGTTCAAATCTCACCTCTAATGTTTAGGACCTTTGTCACCCACAGCAAGTGATGATTTATCCTCTAAATGCAAGCTCCTTGAGGGCAGGGGCTTTTGTCTTTGTGTCCCTAGCCCCTGGCAGAGTGCCTGGCACATGGTAGAAGCCATTTGGAGAGAGCAATGTTAATGTTCGCATAACTGGTTTGCCACCATTTTACTAGAATATATCTGCTGGTCATTTCATTCAGGGGGAGAGGCTGAGTTTTTCATCTGAGCCATGTGGAAAGTGGCTCCCCTCATTCTGCCCCCAGAATGCATCTGGCCTGCTTGGCGGCTGCTCACATAGCATGGTGGGTGCCCCTCCTTTATTCCTTTTGATGAGATGTAGGCTCACCAAACCTCTCCGTCTTTTCTGTCTCTACTTCCTAAGGTCCTCCAATATTGATATTTACCCATTATCAATGCCCGACTGACCCCTGGCACTGCCATCTGACCCTCTGTGGCATCTTTAGGATTTTCAGGCCTCTCTCTAAATCTGGGAGATGAATTTCCTTCTCCAATCAGAACAGAAGTTTCTTGAAAGTAAACACTGCCTCACTTTCAAAATGTGTATTCCCAGCAATCATGGTCCTTGTGCGTACCAATCACTGACTGCTGATCAGTGAAAAGTAGGCTTCTTGACTACTGCCCTCAGCATCGTGGGCCAATCTCTGTGTGAAAGAAAGAACCTCCTGGGATCAGGGAAGCTGAAGAAGCCACTCACTGTCATCATGAAGCTGAAGAATTGGAAGAGATAGAACCAGGTCAGCTGGCCCCAGGCAGGACGTCCCTCAAGAAAACTTACTGCTGAGAAGTGACAGCCAAGTCTGTCTGTCCCATCTGGGTCTGTGAGTCTGCAATCGGTCTGTGCAAAGTAATGTCAGTATACAAGCAGAGCCCATCTGATGTCCCTAAGCACTGTGGGCTGGGGTGCAAAACCTTGGATGTGAGCGAGGTTCCTGGATCCCTTTTCTGTGCCCAGGTACTGAGCTGGGCATTGGGGATCCAAAGACACAAATGAATTGTTGCCTGCCCTCATGGAGCTTACAGAGACCAGAGAAGATCCAGTCCTTGGTAAGGATAATCCTGGCTCAAGGTTTCCAGACCTTGCTTAGAACAGCTCCAGGAGGTGTGGGGCTTAATGAGGAGGGCCTGGAGGAGGGTGGTGAAAACTGCTGCCAGCTTGGGCTGGGCCAGAGTTTTGGAAGGTTTCCATCAGGCTTCAGCCTTGCCCAAGCTGCCTGGTCATTCTCCTGAAGGAGTCACGTGGCACCTTGCAAATCAGTGCCTCTGAATTCCAGCCCGGTTATGGAGATGTGACTCACACGTAGGGGAGGGCTGCCTCCCAGAACAGATGGCTCCCAGCGCTCGGCCCCTGTGCTGTTTGCTCTTTCTCTGGTGTTTGCTCCCAGCTTAAGGAAACTGTCTGAGATGTGAACGGCGGCACACAGGCGTTGCTTGCTAAACTGTTGGCGACGGGGCCATGGAAGTGGCTAAAGGCAGCGAGGAGTTTTTTCTGTTGGCAGCAATCTCACTCCTGATGTGATTCATTTTAGGAAGAAGCCTTGGAAGGCTCCTCCCAGGGGTGTGTGCGGCGCCCCTGTCTCTGCTGGGATTGTGAGCAGCCTGGTGGAATGGAAAGAGTCCTGGGACTTTGAGCCAGGAGCTCTGGGTTCGGGTCCTGACTCTGAAACTTAGTACCTGTGTGACCACAGGAAAGGTCCCATTGTCACCTCACAAAGCCTCAATTTCCATAGCCGCAAAATGGGGGTAAAAATACGTGCTTGACTTCCTACCCCACCAGGTATTTTGCAAGGAAATACTTGAAGGTGCCCTTGTGGGCACGGGGGATAATAAACTGTAACACATGTGCATATAAATACACATACAGGTGTGGATATGTGTACACAAACACACCACCACACAAAACAACACATGTATACACAAACATGCAATGGAAGAACACATGTATGCGCTGTGTACGATACATACAAACACATGTGTGCAATAAACACATGCATCCACACACATATACACGCATGTTGTGTGATATATCTGTGCCACACTGTGTACACAGGAACACACTGTATAGTGCACACACATTTCTATACATTGTGTGTGATGCATGTGTATGTGTGCATATACAGATACACAATCAACAGACACATAACACCTGCACACAATATACATAGGTATCATTATATACAATACACACCTACACATATGTACACAAAATAACAATATATACACAAATACATGTATCTATGTACATGCACACATATCATACTATATAGAATGCTCATGCAGTATACATACACACCTTGTTGTTGAGTCGCGTTTGACTCTCTGTGACTCCGTGGAAGTCCATGGGGAAGTCGTTTCCTTCTCCAGCTCATTTTACAGACAAGGAAACTGAGGCAAATAGGGGTTACATGACTTGCCCAGGGTCACCTGTGAGGAAGTGTCTGCGGTCAAATTTGAACACAGATCTTCCTGATTCCAGGCCCGTGCTCTATCCACTGCACCACCTAGCTGCTCCATAGAAAACACGAAAACACACACACACACACACACACACACACACACACACACACACACCAAATAGTTTACAGTTTTCAAGACACTTTACAAGACTTGTCTTCCTTCAACCCTGTGAGGGAGGGGCTACAGGTGTTATTATCCCCATTTCACAGAAGAGACCACTGACCCAGGTGGCCCAGCTAGAAAGAATCAGGAGCAGGATAGGAGGTAACCCCTCCCCACCACTTTAACAGCATTCTCCAGGTGGTCTCAATTTCAGTGAGGCCCTCCCCCATTTAAGAGCATCCTCCAGGTGGTCTCAATTTCAGTGAGGCCCTCTCCCCATTTTAAGAGCATCCTCCAGGCCACCTCAATTTCAGTGAGACCCGGTCAGTTTCAGGGAGGAGAAATAGATAAGAGGCAATAGAGCAGAAGCAAAGGTCTGAGGGCTTCCCAGCTGCCTCTGGACCTGAATTTGGTCAGACCAGTGTTACTCAGGGTGCTCTCCCTGTAGGCTGAGGTGGGAAAGGGCAGGGGGTGCTACCACCCCGGAGCTGGGAGCAGCATTGGTACTTTGTTCTTGCTACATCTTTGGTGTAAATATTCTATAAAATCTAATCACATGTTGTGATCATTCAGTCATGTCTGACTCTCTGTGACCCCACTGGGGTTTTCTTGGCAGAGGTACTGGAATGGTTGGCCATTTCCTTCTCCAGCTCCTTTGACAGATGAGGAAACTGAGGCAAACAGGGTGAAGTGACTTGCCCAGGGTCACTCAGCTAGTGTCTGAGGCTGAATTTGAACTCCTGACTCATGCACTAGTGCTCTATCCATTGTATCCCCCAGCTGCTTTCAGCCTTTCTAAGCAAATGCCCCCCCTGCCCAGTCAGTTATATCTTCTTGCTCAGCACCAACCTCTGTATGGATGTTCTCCCAACTGCCTTCCATATTCTGCTGCTCTTCCCCCTTATCTCTCCCACCCCTCTCTTTCTCTTTTTTCTCCCTCTGTCCTTCTCTCTCTCCTTCTCCCTTTCCCTCCTTTTCTCTCTTCTCTCTTTCTCTTCCCTTGCTCCTCTCCCTGTCTCCCCATCTCTACCCCACTCTCCAGTCTCTCTCTTCCCAGGTTGGCCTTTTCTCCTCTCCCAGGTTTCTCCCTCTTTTCCTCTCCCCTTCCTTCTCCTTCCCTTCTCTTCCTTCTACCTTCTTTTCCCCCTCTTCTCCCTCTTCCCTCTCCCTTTCTCCCCCTTCCTCTCTTCCTCTCCTCTCTTCCCTCTCTCCCCTTATCTTCCCCTTTCTCATCTTCTTTCCTCCCTTTTTCTCTCCTTCTCCCTTTCTCCCCCTTTCCTGTCTCCCTCCATCTTCTTTCTTTTACTCTTTTCTCCCTCTCCCCTCCCCTCCTGTCCTCTCCCCTCTCCTCCCCTCTCCTCTTCTCTCCTCTCCTCTCTTCCCTTCCTCTCTCTTCCCTTTATCTTCTCCCTCTTCCTCACTCCCTTTCTTGTCTTTTTCCTCCCTTTTTCTCTTTCTCCTTCTACCCCTACTCCTTATACTCTCTTCCTACCCCCTCCCCCTCTCTGATCCCTCCCCCCACCAAAGAAATTTGCAGCTGCCTGGAAAATCTCAGAATATGAGCAGAAAGGTCACTGTGGCAACATAATTTTTTATTTTCTCCAAACTCAGCAATTAGATGGTATTTAGAGCCTGATGACTCTCTAAAGAGATTACCTACTGCTGGAAGCTATTAAATTCCCATTTGCAAGCCTGAGGCCCCTGTTTAAGCAGGCAGGCTCCACAGAAATGACAGGCAGCCTACACACTCAGAGGCGAGGCTCACACTGCCAAAATGTCGGGTTTGCAGAGCCCTGCTTTGGTCTGTCCTCACTGGGTCAGAGCAATTCTTATGTTTGTTAATGATGGCTTACATCAGTAGGGTGCTTTATAGTCTTACAACCCCATCTGGGCTGGGTCAAGCCCCAAATGTTACCCAGGACCCAGGCACAAAACTCCGACTTTATTTAGACTGGGTTCAGTCTCAGTCAGCTTTAGACACACATTGCTCCCCTTGGCTCATGGTTATGCCTAGAGTTTTCTGGGGAACATAAAACTTGCCTAGTTCCCAAGGCTCCACAAAAATGAAAAGGGCTCCTATGTAAGCATTCAGGCTAACAATATATCAAATATGGGACGGGATCTATTTAACCTAAAAACAACAACAAAAATTGGAAACTCAAGGGATTGTGGAACTGAATCTTGTAAACTAAAAGTAAATAAACAAGTCCATTTAAAACAACAACAACAAAACAACAAAAGACTCAAACCTAAACCCACAGTTAAAGCAATTGTCCTTTCCTCTTTGATGAAACCACTTAGCTAGGGAAGGTGTATCAGGAAGTGAGTGTAGAATAAAAAAATCATAAATAAAAAAACCCCAAAGTCATTGGGAATAATGGAGAGGGCACCAGATTTGGAGTTAGGAAGACCCGAGTTCAAATCCAGCCTCAGCCAGTTACTAGCCGTGTGACCCTGGGCAAGTCACTCCACCCTGTTTGCCTCAGTTTCCTCATTTGTGAAATGAGCCAGAGGAGGAAATGGCAAACCCCTCCAGCATCTTTGCCAAGAAACCCCAATTTGGGTCATGAAGAGTCAGACACAACTGAAAATGACTGAAAAAAAAACCAGTGACTCAAGTTCAGCCCTGTTGCCTCTTGAAGATGAAGTATGTGACCTTGGGCAAGTCCCTCAACCACTCTGATCCTCAACCTCCTCTGTGAGATGGAGACACAAAGGGGAGGGGGGGGGGCGAGATCAAATGAGACACTCACCATCCTGAGGCTCTTTGTGAACCTTGAGGCCTTATTTCTCCCAGCTGAGAGAAGCTTCCTGAAGGCAGAATTTTTGTGGTTTTTGTCTTTGTACCCACAGGGACTTAACAAATAATTCTTGCTCTGACTTGGATTCCGAGAAAGGATTATTTTATACCATTATGGAGCTGGGTCTGGGAGCTTCTTTGTTCTCTTACTAAACAAACTCTGCCCTGGGTCCAGGCTGAGCCGGCCCCACCCAAGTCCCTGCTCAGTTCCCGGTCCGTCCATGAGCACCCAGAGTGAAATGACACCCCAGCCCAGTGGGAGCTGGCAGAGGCAGGAGGGTGGGGGCTGGGGCTGTGAAACTGGAACCTCAGAAGAGCAGGGTATAAATAAATAGTCAGGCACGTCCTTGCCATGTGGGCAGGGACTGATCAGGAGATCCTTTTCCTGGCCTGTTTCCATTTATGCCATGGGAGACTGTGTGCGTGCGTGCGTGCGTGTGTGCATACACGTGTGTGTGCGTATGTGTGTTGGGGTGTGTGCGCATGTGTATGTGTGTGTGTGTGTGTTGGGGGGTGTGGTTATATGACCACAGCCTTCTAAAGAATCCAAGGTCACTAGAAGGCACAGGTAGAAGAGCAGACTTTGGGCTAACCCTAGGAAGATAATATGGGCCCTGATGATTCATTGGTTGAGTGTGAGATAAAGACCTTAGTTTCAGGGTAATAGGCAGCATCCAGGTATCTAATCTGGGGCCTTCAGGCCACATGCAGCCTGCTCTGGGCTACCTGAGGCTTGGAAATGGACTGAGCTCTAACTCGCTGAATACAAGAACCAGGTTTCAGATCCTGCCTTTGATGTTCCCTACCTCCGTAAAGGAGGGGGCTGACCTTCATGGCTTCTGGGCACCTTTCCCAGCTCCAGATTGATTCACTGATGAGAGCACAGGCATCCTGCTATGGGTTGCAGCCCATCTCAAGGACCTAACTGTTCCTATGATGGGACCACAGCAGCGTGGAGCCAAAGTCACTTGGTACTGGGCACAGCCCATGGAGGAGGGCGACACATTTCCCTGCCCTACTTTGAGGCCGACATCTGTCATCATCCCCAAAGTATAACTAGGTTGAGGCATCTGTCGCATTTGCCTATAAAAACGTGTCACCTTTTCAATGAGACAGAGATAGGGGTAAATGGCATTCATTTCACCGAAAACCACTAATACAAAACAGCCTAGGCACCCTCATTTAACCCTATACAAGATGGTACTTAACAGTTTTATTTAATTAAACTTCAGAAAAAAAATGTGGCTAAGCTGTCCTTCCTGGTCCTTGATGTCTTATAGGGCATACAAACCCTACCCTTACAGCTTTCATTCTGTGACCATTCTTGGCCTCTCTGAAACAATGGTGCCTCTGGCCAAGCGTCCAGCCCTTCCAGAAACGGCTCCTCTTCTAGCTCCTGCAACACGGCTCTATCTGCCCAACTTCTCTGCCTGTTCCTCTGACTCCTTCATGGTTTTTCTTTCTCCTAAATGTTGGCGTTGCCCAGGGGCTCACCTCCTCTTGTCTCTTTACGTTATGTCTGCTCTAGGTCATCTCCTCTCCCTGAATGGGATCACCAACTTCCAAGACTTCATCTGCCACCTTTGGGTCGCTGTCTCCCAAATCTCCACACCTCCCCCCTCATCCCAAGTTCCAGTCCTACATCTCCAATTGTTTGCTCAAACTCACTGTTGAGTTGTAAAATATCAGAACTGGAAGAAAATGAAGAAATCATCCCATTAACTGCTCACTGGGATGGACAGAGAAACTGAGGCAGAGAGGGGGTCCAAGGACATTCTCAAGGACATGCAGCAGGGTTGCCTCCTGCTTCCCTTGTTGACTTTTCACATGCCTCAGACTCACCAACAAACTTTCCCCTCCTGACTTTATTTCTATGATGACAGATGCCACCATCATTTTCTCAGGCACCTGACCTCCAGTCCTGGAGCCATTTTTGACCCCCTGCCCCTGTTCTCACCAACTCCAGTCAGTTAACACCTGCCATTTATCAGACACAGTTCTTGTTTCTTTCCTAAGGGTCCTGCTCCAGACTCTTCTTCTACCTTAGAGGTAAAGGGAAGTGTTCAACTGATCCCCCTCCCCAGGACTGCAGAGGCAGCCCCACTTGGAGTCCAGCCCTGGGTTCCAATCCTACTTCTGCTATATGGGCAAGTCAGTGAAACTTCTGTTTCCTCGTCTGCCAAATGGGAATGAGGATAATAGTCCTTGTAATATCCGGTGTATAGCAGGTGCTTAAAATAGCAATCGACCTTAGTGAGGAATCTTGTCCACTCTGCGCCAAGCTCCACTGCCAAGTCACATGTCCGTGAGGCAATGTTGAACAGTGGGAAGAGAAAGAAAGTCAGGCTGAGAATCAGGAAGACTGAGTATGACACCTAGTCATTAACCTCTCTAAGCTGGCAGCTCGGCAGATGGAGTCAAGAGGATCTGAGTTCAATCTCTCCTCAGACACTTACCTGAGTGACCCTTGGCAAATCACTTAACCTCTCTGGCCCTTGTTATCCCAGCCTCTAACAAGAGAAGAGCAGGGTGGGCCTGCCCCTCTGGCTGCTGGGTTAGTGTATGGCAAGTGCTCTGCCAGCTAAAGGCTAGTTTAGAAGATGATACAGAAGAGGTGTCAAAATGCAGAGGGTGGGGTTTCCTGCTCATTTGTTTCAGTCATGTCTGACTCTCCTTGGCCCCATTTGGGATTTTCTTGCCAAAGATACTGGGTGATTGGCCTTTTCCTTCTCCAGCTCATTTTACATATGGGGAAACTGAGGCAAATGGGGTAAAGGAATTTGCCCAGGAGCACAATGCCAATAAGCATCTGAAGTCATGTTTGAAGTCAGGTTCAAACTCCAACCTTGGAGCTCTCTCCATTGCTCCACTGAGCTGCCCTGATGAAATCTAGAGTCTGCACCCAAAAAGTGTAAGGAGATATTTTCATCCTCCTTGCCTCATCCAAGCCCCTCTTGGTTGCCTGGACAAGTGAATGTGGCCTCAAGGGTCAGCTTCTCCAGTTCCTGTTCCTCATGACTCCTGCCCCCCAGGATGCTAAGGATCAGTAGCACAGAAAGAGTCAAAAAGGAACTGGCTTGGCATCCCTTCTCTGCCTCATTTCCCTCTGTGGCCACGGGCAGATCACTTGGTTTCCTCTGGCTTCAGCTTTCCCGCCTGTCACTGAGGGGGACTGGCCTCAGAGGTGCCTCCCGGCTCTCATGACCTATACTAATGCCAGGGAGGAGCCCAGGTTTCCTACCATAACAGTCTGCTTAACACCTGGATCCCTCCATCTCTCCAGCTGTGCCTTTCTGCATGTAGAGCACAGTACGACAGGACATTTATGTTTAGCTTGGATGTTTACAAACTGAGAGGCCCTTTGTTCTAGTGGAATGGCTTTGGACAGGGGTCAGAGTCCTGGCTTCAAACTCCAGCTTTGCTCCTCAGGAGCCACATGACCTTGAGTAAGTCACAGCCGTCCCCTGGGCTCCACAGTCCTCTGAGGTTAAAAGGGGGATTGGACTAGAAATCCTCTTGGGGCTCTTCTAGTTCTTCTCATCCTGAAAATTCTTGAGTCACACTGCCCTCGAGTAAAATTAAGGCCTCAGTCACACCATCCACTGCTGAATGCCTCTGGGGGTCACTGGGAAAGATGGGGATGTTTGTGGAGATTGGCCTCCTGCTTGGATGAGCAAAGACTGGCATGGGGCAGAGAAGCCTATGTCTGATGAAGGGCTCTCAGGGAAAGGTGTTACAGAACTCTCGGTCAAGGCGTGAATCACCCCTCAGGAAGCAGGCTTTTATCTTGACAGATAAATGATGAGAGGCCTTGGGTAGGCCAACCTCAGCTGACCTCCTGAGCTGGGCTCCATCAGTCATGGCCGTCCCGGCCCTAGCCCCTCTCTGACCTAGCTCCATCTCTCCATCCATCATGCATCGATGCTGGGAGGTGGCTCATTAGCCAGGGTGTCAGGAATCCACCCTTTGCTGGGACTGTGGATGGTGTGAACACCAAGCCTCCCATCGGGCGCTCCCTGGCCAGAATTTGCTATAGACAGAGACAGCTTGGCCCAATGGATGGAGTTTGGGGATTCAATTCAGGAAGGCCTTGGCTTGGCCCTGGCTCTTGGGAGCTCTGTGACCCTGGGCAGTCACTTCAATCTCTATGGACTCACGGTATCCTAGCCCTAGAACTGGGAGGGACCTGAGAGGCCATCTAGTGACACTCCTCATTCTACAGAGGGGAAACTGAGGCCCAGAAGGTGAAGTGACTTATCTAAGATCACACAGGTAGTAAGCGGCAGAGGTGGAATTTGACCTCAGGTCCTCTGCCTGCAATGTGGAGACTGGGACAAAATGAGAACTTCATAAATGTTTGCTGGCTTTCCAGCAGTCTAAGCTGTCCTCCACAGTAGAAGAGCATTGGCCTGGAGGTCAGATGACCTGGGTTCAAATCCCACCCCATCTGTATAGCTTTGGAAGGGGCTCTTCCTTTCTCAGGGTCTCAGTTCATTTAACTGCAAAATGATGGAGTTGAATCAGGTGGCCTCTCTTCCAGCTCCAGGGACAGGCAGATGGCAATCTGCTTTAGTGGAGGGAGGTACCACACTGGGAAATTCTCTCCTTCAAGTAATTACAGACTTTAGTTCTAGAGCTCAGCAGTCCTAACATGAAGGAAGAATGGCATTCATTCCAATCCTTGTAAAAAAAAAAAAGTCAGCCCATGGCTGTAATGCCATGCAGTTTTCCAGAAGAATGCTACTGTGAACAGCTTTTAAGGTTTTGATTACACAGTACAGTGAACACTCTATTTATTCCATAACAAATCAAAGCAACACATTCACAGAAAATCAAGGTACAGCATTCACAATATTACAGCTTATCACAGAAAATCACAACATAGTGTTCACAACAGCTGTTTCCAAGTAGAAAAGTACAGTAGTCAAAGTCTTCCACTTATGGGGCACACTAAGGTAACTCAATCAGTCACTTATCCAGCAATCAATTACTAAGTATCATTAATCACTAAGTACAATCATTAGAAAATACACAGACCCTCCACCCCCAGGTCACTAGTAAATTTACAGTTCCTCAGTCAGTTTGCAGTATCCAAGTAAGGTCTTCTTTCAGTTTGACTCAGGGTGGTCTCTCAGATTCCCTGGATCCCCTTCCATGGTTCCAGTTCTTACCTGAATTCACCAGTCACCTGGATTCAGAGACAGACAGCTCCCAGGTCCTTGTCTAGCTCTCCATATAGTTCACAGGGTCCAGTCCATCTCAAATCCTTCACAATTTCTGTTCCCAAGAATCCAAGGCTCACCCAAGCCACAAACGGACATAGTCTTAGCATCTTGGTCATGCTTCCTCAGTCTTCTGCAGCTTGTTAAAAAAAAAATCAGAATCACCTTATCCAGCCTGGGGAGTGGGGGTGAGGCTTTCTTCTTCAGCCTCCTGGGCTCCTCCTCAGCTCCTTCTCAGCTTCCATGGGACTTGCTCCAAGATCTGACTCAGTTCTCTACTCTCAGTTCTCTTCTGTAGCTGCTCTGCCTCCAGATGCTGGTCCCAAGAAATTCTGACTCTTCCTTTCTGAGGCTTTTCCTTATATACACACAGCATTAGCTACTTCCTGTTTCAGCCAACACCTTGCTGTTATGTCAGGAACAGGGGTTCATACCTTCTGTTTCTTTCACAGAGGTTTGATTGATTACTAAGTGCTAAGTACCTGCTTATTTGTCAATACAAAAAGGGGTCTTCAAATTCAAATTACATTACCATTACAATAGCCTCAGAAAATCTGGTTCTCAGAAACCAGGAAGTTTTTGTTCTCTGTTCAGTCTTAGAGGAAAGTGGAAGTGGCTAGGGTGCCATCACTGTTCCTGTTTGTGGTCTGGGATGACCACACAGTCAGAAAGTGTCGGGGTTCCTACAGCCAGCTGCATCCTCACCACTTTAGGAAGGAGGAAGCAAAAGACTATAGGAGAAGGATCTCGCCCAGAGGTACTCAGCAAATGGATGAGTTTGTCAGTCCTGAGCAATCAGAAGGACCTTGAGAAGCTACCTGGTCCAAACCTCTCATTTTATAAGAGAAAGAAACTGAGGCCCTTGGATGGGAAAGACAATCCAAAGTCACATGAGCAATAATGAGGAACAGAGCCAAGATCTGAACCTGGGTCTTTTAACTTTAGGTCCATTGCCTTTTTCTAATCTTTAATACAGTTCCTCATGTTGCGGTGACCCCCAGTCATAAAATTATTCTCGTTGCTACTTCATAACTGTAATTTTGCTACTGTTATGGGTCTATCTGATATGCAGGATGTATTTTCATTGTTATAAATCGAACATAACCCACAGGTTGAGAACCGCTGCTGTAAGAAAACTGATATCCAAGCAATGAGTTGGAAGCTGTGATGGCCAATACACCATCAGTGATATTTGAAACACTGTGGAAACTGAGAAAGGTCTTACAAGATTAGAAAAGGCAAACATCCTGATTTTAAAAAAATAAATGAAAAGAAAGAGAAATCTGCAGACTATAGTCAAATGAGCTTGACTTGGATTCCAAGGAAAATTCTTGAAAAGATCATTAAAAAGATGGTTGTTAAACAAATAGAAAAGGAAGTGATAGTTACAACTAACATGGCTTCTGCTCATGCCAGACTAAACCCATTTCCTTTTGGGACAGGATTACTAAACCAGTGTATGAGGAGAATTCTGTGGATGGGGGCTGCCTGGATTTTAGCAAAGCTTTTGATACAATAGCTCATATTCCTCTTTTGGAGAAGATGAAGACTCATAGATTAGAAGATTATACAATCCAGTGGCTAGCTGGGGGGAGTTCTTGAGGGGTCCTTGTTGATGTGGAAACACAGTAGGGTACGTGTGAGGGTAAGGTATAGAAAAGCAGTTGTTCTGAAATGGATCTAGGGGTCTTAGTGACTCATAAGCTCCATATAGTCCAGCAGGATGATTTAGCAACCAAGAAACATGGTGGATTTTGTCGGGGGCAATAACAGAGGCTGAATTTTGAGAATATGGAGGAGATGGTCCCGGGTTACTCTGCCCTTGTCAGACCTCATCTTGCATGTTGTATTTAGTTCTGGGCACCACAGTTTAGGCCAGAGAGTGTCCAGAGGAGGGCAACAAGAATGGTGAAGGTGTATAGATGAGAAGACTCGGGGAGACATGATGGCTGCATTCAGATATGTGGAGGGCTGTCAGGTGGAGCCAATAAACAGAGTCAGTAAGTATTTATTAAGCACTGCCAGACACTGTGTTAAGCACTAGGGATATGAAGAAGGGCATAAGGCAGTTCTTATACTCAAGGAGCTTACAATGGAATATGGCAGAGGGCTCAGGCTTGAGTGTTCTTTCCATGACATTACACTGCCCCTCCTTGTCTTAACCATGGCAGATGGGTTCTAAACATGGCAGCCCATCGGGGCTCTTTTCAGGCCAACCAGGTACACTGGAGCCTGTCCTTGAACAGGGGACTCTCTGCCAGCAGCTGAGGGGCAGGAAGAAGACAAATCTTCACTTGTCATGTTATCTCTCTGAGGAGGAAATGCTTGGTGGCTTTTGTTGGCTGTTCCAGTTTCTCTATCCCTTGTTGTTCAGTTAGAAACAAGACCTGAAAGTGCCTTTTTAGCCTCCACTAAGGACACGAGAAGAGGAAGGATGAGCCGTGCTATCCTGTCTGGCTATTTCTCCCCAGCGTTGGCCATCTGCCCTCTACAACAGAGCTGAGAGATGGTCAGCCAGCCTGTCCGTATGGACCCCTCAGTGAGGGAGGGACCATTCCACTCTGGGACAATCCTCACCATTTATCCTGAAGCTAAACCTGACTTGGGCTCTTTTCATTCTCCATCCTGATCCTGCCCTCTGGGACCAAGCAGATAGGGCCTTGTCCCTTTTCTCCATGACAGCCCCTTCTGAGATGTGAAAGCAGCTGTCATGCCCCTCCTGAGTCCTCTCTTCTCTAGGCTTAACCTTCCCTGATCCTTCTGGGAGACTAAGACCTTGGGAGATAAAGACTTTCTAATTCCGAGTCATACAGGGAGTTGGTGGCAGCCTCTTCAATGAGCATTTATGACTAACAGCCTCCTGACTCCTCTCATCTAATTGACTTCCCAGTGCACCCAGACCCTAACGCTTATTATCCTCAGGCTTTAGGACAGATCCTTGCTTCCTTGTGTCATTCAGTCTGAATTGCTCTGCCTAAAGACTCTGGAACAGAGCACCTGGAACACCACTGCCCTCTACTCTTGGAAGCACAACTGAGGAGGCAGGTAACTACGCGATGTAGACCAATAAAACACTCAAACCAATGAAAACCACAACCAGCATCATGTAGCACTCGAAGGCCGGCAAAGACTATATCCATTTCCTCATTTGAGTCTTCAAATAACTCTGAGCTCAGATGTTCCCTCTCAGAGCAGCTGTGTGACCCTGTGTAGGTCCCTTAACTCCTCAGTCTGGGTTTTCTCATCCATATAAGTAACAGCCCCTATCTCCCAGGACATTCTAATTTTATCATTTTGGGACCAAAGAAACTAAAACCAAGAGCAGGCCCAAGGCTACAGCAGCAATGGGCAGAAGAGCCAAGATCTGAACCCAAGCCTCCTGACATCAAATTCAGGGATCTTTGCATACACCCAGCATTTTCTTCATGTTATGAAGAAATGGAAGCATGAAGGGGTCCCTTGGCTTGTCCAAAGCCACAGAAAATGTCCATATTGGGCCCTAGCCCAGATCCGCTGTCTCTCTTATTCCATCGCCATGCCAAGCAGAAATGGGATGTACCCCACTGTGTGACTCTGGGCCTAGGACACAGGAAATACTTAATAAATGTTTACTAAATTTTTGAAAAGGCAGTTGGAAGCAGCCAGCCGTGATACAGAGGGGTGCTGCCAAAGTGATTTTGGGGGACTAAAACAAGCATGATTCCTAAAGAAACAAGCTGTGCAATAGCACAGACCAGGAACACCTGCTTGGAGATGTCTAGACTTTTCCGTTGCTTCCAGGACTCTTTTTGAAAGCAAAGCTGCTATCACCACCACCATACTCTTGTGTTTCTAAGGTGAGTTAAGGTTGGCCAAAAGGGAATTTAGCGCCCCCCCTTTCCAAAAGGCCTCACATTCAGCGTCAGCAAGGTCTATTCCGGCCTTTTTAGGCTACCTAGAAAAGCTTCTCACCTAGTGCTAGGACTGAGATCCTCAAGCCAGGATAAATAAAAGTAAAATAAATAAAGGATAAAATCTAAAGGGCGTTAATATATATGTGTAAAGGGTGATCAAATATAAAGTTGTTTTCAAAGCCTTTTTCTAATGCCGAGGTGCCTAGCTTCCTGAAATAACCCTTCCTGTCCCCCATATACTCCCAGCTCTCCACCCCCAACCAGACAAGAAAGCCAGCCAGTCCTGTTGAGTTCTTTATCACACAGATCAAATTAAGAGCAGAATCTCGGAGCCAGCTGCCGTCCAGGATAATTAGTCACACACAGCTGGACACTCATCTCCAATGAATGTCACGTTTCTATGAAGCAAGACCAGTAATGCATGAACAGCTCCCTCTGACATTTCGATCCTCGGTTTGATCATTCCCATCTTTTGCCCACCAGTCCTTTTCCAGCATTTCCAAGTCAGGTTGGCAGCACAATTTGCATATAAATGCCACACCAATGCCCTCCCCAATTCAACAAACCCGAAGGAAGTGTATAAGCCGCCTCCCCCCCCCCATCCACCCGAGCCATCTTCGGAGCCAGAGTCGGGGCCAAAGAGCAGCAGACACCCTCAGGACAAAGGCTCGGTGGCAGGCGGGCGACTTGAAAGAGCAGAGCTGTATCCTGGGTGCCGCCATTATCTCAAAGTGTTTTAGAGATGTGTTCTCTCTGATCAAGCTCAGCCTCAACAGTAACTTCCCTGAGGAGAGTTCCGGGTCCTTTGGCTTCTAAAACAGGGCAACACAAATCACAGGCTTGGAGGGTTGAGGCTGGCAGCTAGAAGATGGCAAGGGCCACCAAACCTGTCACTTGATGGATGAAGAAAGTGGTTCCATCAAATAGTCAATCAACGAACATG
>CM053593.1:383726996-383775455 GCA_028646575.1 Pseudocheirus occidentalis | reverse complement strand
CCCCCCCAACGATACAATTATTTTCGTTGCCTCTTCATAACTGTAATTTTGCTACTGTTATGAATCTGATAGGCAGGATGTATTTTCATTGTTACAAATTGAACATAACCCACAGGTTGAGAACTGCTGATCTAGAAGGTTCTTATTTGGGATAAAAGGTGTGTAAATATCCTCCTCTGGTCTTGAAATTTTACTTCTTTGTTAAACCTGTCAATCAGCCCATATTTATTAAGCACGTTCCATGTGCTAGGATTTGTGCTAAATGCTAGGGATGTAACGGAGAAGTACAAAGAAGTCTGCCATCAAGGAGTTTAGGCTTGAATGGAGAAGACACACACACGTAGCATCTGCCATCTGACTGGCACACCCCGGGCATGGGCTCCCATGCTCATTCTCTGGCCTCTCCTGCTTACCTCAACCTGTCCTTACACTAGCAGGTTTGAAGCCCCAGAGAAGGGTTGTTCCCATGTGACTACATTCAGACTCTCAGGGATGATCCTTTCATGTGGGGATACAGTCTCCCTACTCACCACTCTGAAGCCCCCACTGGTGTGATTCCTATTTACACAAAACCAACCACTCACAATGAAGATGTCATTAGATCTTAGCTATCACCATTTACTTAACAATAAGGTAAAAGCAATAATACTAATCCTAATGTCAGAGGTACTCAATATAAAAAAAAATGCAAAAATAATGAATTACAGTCCTCACATAAATCAGGGCCACATTCTTACCCCAATGTACCAGGGTCTTTGGGAAGGAGTGGGCATACCCTTAGAGAACTATGACAGGAAGTCACAGGAGTGAGGAAAACCTGTGTGCTCAGGTAACTCAACTGTGGACTGCAGCCCTTCATGTCATTGGTCTGTTTAGGAACACTTGCACTACACAGCGTCTTCTCTACTAACTGCTCTCATTCTGGTCCTTACCATTCTCCCGTCTGGCAAATCCTCATCCCTTCTCAAACTGATGAAATAAGGATAAATTCTTTGACTCATAATCTTTCTTAAAAGGTAGAGTTTTATTATTATATTGGTCAGAAGCTCCCTTTTAACAGAGAAATACAAAGCTTATCTGGTTGGCTCACTCTTGGAACAATGCAGACAACCCTGAACAACTCTTTGCTTACCATAATAGATGTTGTCAAATCTAGCTGTGTGACCCTGGGCAAGTCGCTTCACCCAGTTTACCTCAGTTTCCTCATATGTAAAATGAGCTGGAGAAGGAAATGGCAAACCACTCCAATATGTTTGCCAAGAAAACTGCAAATGGGGTCACAAAGAATGGGATACAACTGAAAAATGTCTGAACAACAAATGTTGCCCAATCACCTGTCTACCAGCTGATCTTATGGCAAATCAGCTGCAAAATCTGTCCTTCCCCTTCCTAGTTTTCCTTTTCCATCTTTTGTTCACCTACCTGTACAAAGGTCTTTTAGTGTCCTGGCATGCATGTCAAGTGAAGGGATGGAAGTCAGTGATCTGGAGCCCTCATGGCTCAAAATCATTAATCGTCACCCAGCACAGCATTTGCTGATAGCCAGAATTAGAGCTAGGGAATGGCAAAGGATTTGGAATCACAAGGATCTGAGTTCAAAGCCTGAGTGACAGGGAAGACTCTCTGCCAGAATCTTGTAAACAAGTCTCTCTGCCCATTGTCAAGGGCCATATAAACAATCCAGACTTAAGTAGTGGGGAGAAGGAAAGCCTATTACTTATAATGTCCTTGGGAAAGTCACTTAATCTGTTCAAGTTTGTTTCCTTGTCTCTGTGCCCACACAGGCACTGGGAGGATCATGGTAAGCTCCTCCTCCCCCTTGTCCTGGTGCTTTGGCTCAGTCATTAGGCTTATGTGATGGCCCTAATTCCAGTTCAAATGCTTGGCCAGTCAAAGAGAGGGTGGGGCTGCACACAAACACAAAATGTGTGCCCTGGGGAAGAAGCCTATGAATCCTCTTTAATCCAAGAGATTCTCTCCCCTCCCCCTCTAAGAAAGTATGAACGGTCTCCATGAACATTAGGAAATTAATGCCAGACAGTCCAGTGAGAAGCAAAATCCTCAGGAGAGAGAACTTCATGAAAGGTCCTCCTCAGAGAGAAGCAGGAAGAAAGAAGGAGCCATTACCAGATGGAAACACAAAGTAGGAGAAAGACAGGCATGGTGGGGAATGACGGGGATCCACAGCCCATTCCTGGCCCTTTGATGGTTCTGAGAGTCATACAGGCTTTGTGGGTCCCACGGGAAGGTAGGATCAACCAGAAGAAAGGATGAATTGACTCCTTTGCAACTGTGACTTTGTGGGACCAGAGAGTAGCCAAATGTTGATATTCTCTGGGGAGATCCTGGGTGGGACCAAACACAAGCCAAATACTGATGTTCCCAAGGAAAGTCCCAGCTAAGGGCATGACCTGGAGAGTTACTTAATGAGAAAGCAAGATAGAGACTTGTCACTCAGTTCAGAGCCAGGGTTCTCACACACGGACCAAGGTAAAGGAGGGGACTAACATTCCTCCTCTTGAGCCCTGGGATCATAGCTTTAGAAACCCTAGTTGGCATTTTTATGAATTTCTTAGGAAAACATGAACTGGCTCTCGAAGAGATAGACTAAACACCTACCACCATGAGTACAAACCAGTCTGAGTCCTTGTAGTCTTAGAGAGGCAGAGGATTCTTTAAAAAGCGACAGCAGATTAATCTGAGATGGTAGACAGAGACAGATGACCGATTATTACTGCAGCAGTATTATGGGCCCATGCTTCAGGAACCAAAAATTAAAATTGAAAATGATGGATGCAGGTACCCTGAAACATGAAAGAGACTGCCCTCCTAACAATGACAGCATCGTATGCTAGCGTATGACCTCCAATGGCTCCTTAGTGCCTAGAGCAAGGGTTTCCAAATTGTGTGCAGTGACTTACTTATCTCTCTGTCAGAGGATAGGAAGATTGTTGGCCTTGACCAGGTTGATATGATAGCAATGGTGGGCTTGCCTCTAACACGATTGCACCTGCCCTTAATCTCTACCATGTTTCCCCAACTCTGACCCTTCCCTCTACTGTGTAGACTCCTAATCTTCCCATGTTTGAGCTTGGCATAGCCCACTTGGGGCAGTAATGGACCAAATGCCACATGGGCCCCCACAGTAGCAGTTCCTGCCCAGGCACCACTGGCTATTGAGAGTACTTGATTTCTGTTCCTGCTTCTTCAATCATCATCCCTGGAGGGTGGGCTCTGAGATGGAAGCAATGATGGGTGAGTAAGAGATTTCCTCCCTTTTCCTTTTGTTGCATCAGAGGTGATCAGACCATAAACAGGCAGGATTTGATGGTGAAATACATCTAAAATTCAATTATATTATCTTCCCCCCCCCCCCCCACCCCAAGCCCATCCATCCTCCAGACTTCCCTTTTACTGTCCAGGGCACCGCCCTCCTTCCTTGGTGTTACCTTCACCTCCTCCCATTCTCTCCCTCCACACATCCAATCAGCGGCCACATCTTTGATTCTACTTTGCTATTTCTCACTTCTGTCCCCTTCTCTATGCTTACACAGCCACCATCTTTGTTCAGGCCCTACCACCTCTTACCTGGACTACTACAATAGTCTTCTTAAAAAATATTTTTTCCCTCAATGGCATGTAAAAGCATGCATTAATGTCTTAATTTTCCCACAGACCCTCCAAATTCATCTTTTTCCTTTTCTGTCATTAAAAAAAAACCCTTAACCCCTTGAGTTCCAAATTCTCTCCCGTCTCCCCCTTCCCCCTCTCTGAGATGGCAGGCAATCTGACATGGGTTTTACAAGTACAATCATGTAAAATATATTTCCATGTTAGTCATTTTGTGGGAGAAAACATGAACCAAAAAAAAAGGAAAAGAAAAGAAAAAGGAAAAATAAAGAAAGTGAAAAATAGTATTTTTTTGGTCTGCATTCAGACTCTATCAGTTCTTTCTCTGTAGGTGAATAGCATTTTTCCATTGTGAGTCCTTCGGGATTTTCCTGGACCATTGTATTGCTAAGTCATTTAAGAGCTAAGTCATTTGCAGTTGATCATTGCTACAATGTTGCTTTCACTGGATACAATGTTCTCCTGGTTCTGCTCACTTTACTCTGCATCAGTTCACGTGAGTCTTTCTAGGTTTTTCTGAAATCCTCCCACTCATCATTTCTCACAGCATAATTATATTCCATTACAATCATAAGCCACAACTTGTTTAGCCATTACCCAATTGATGGGCATCTCATCAATTTCCAATTCTTTGTCACCACAAAAGAGCTGCTATAAATACCCTTGCACAAAGAAGTTTCCCCTCTTTTTAAAATCTCTGGGATATAGACCTAGTGGCAGTATTGCTGGTTCAAAGGGTATGCATAGTTTTAAAACTCTTTGGACACAATTCCAAATTTCTCTCCAGAATGGTTGGATCAGTTCACAACTCTGCCAACAATGCATTAATGTCTTAATTTTCCTACATACCCTCCAAATTCATCTTTTTCCTTTTCTGTCATATCAGCCAATCTGATAGGTGTGAGGTGGTACCTTAGAGTTGTTTTAATTTGCGTTTCTCTAATTAATTGTGATTTACAGCATTTTTTTAATATGACTACACATAGCTCTGATTTCTTGATCTGCAAACTGCCTGATTGGGGAATGAAGTATATTCTTATAAATTTGATTCAGTTCTCTGTGTATTTGAGAGATAAAGTCTTTATCAGATACTTTCTGTAAGAATGTTCCCCCAGTTTTCTTCTGATCTTAGTTATATTGGTTTTTGCTTGTATAAAAACTATTTAATTTTATATAATTGAAATTGTCCACTTTACATTTCATAATGCTCTCTATCTCTTGTTTGCTCCTAAGTTCTTCCCTTATCTGACAGATAAACTATCACATGCTCCCCTAACTTACCCATGGTATCAGTTTTTACATTTAAAGCATGTACCCATTTTGATCTTAAATTGGTGAGATATTGGTCCATACCTAGTTTCTGCCACACTAGTGACTGATGGGAAATGTTGAAAAAGGAGAGGTAAACTCAGTTTTCTCAGCTGGGGGTGTGGGGAGTATGCCTACGATCTAATGGCTGGTCCTAGTATTGACAGAAATCTCTCTCTTTCTGGAGAAGGGAAATTCCTCAGGCTACCACAGCTGGAGGGGAACCATTCTCATCATAGCTGACATTTAGACTTCAATGACTGTCTGCCATACTTTACTGGGCTAAGCACTTCACAATAATCTTATCTGAGGGGCACAACTCTAGAGGGGAGGTGCTGCTGTTATCCCCATTTTATAGCTGGAGAAACTGAGGCACAGAGGTGAAGTGACTGGTAGAGTTGCCCAGAATCATGCAGGCAGTAAATGTTTAAGGTGGGGTTTGAACTTAAGCCCAGTGCTCTGACCACTGAACCACCTAGAACACCGTTCCTCTCTGGCTTGGCCTCTCTGCCAAACAATGCCCAGAGCTCTGGTTTGGTCTCAAGAGCGGAGGGACCCAACCCAAGAGGATGCTCTGAGCACAGGCCTCAGGGCAAGTCTGTCATTTTAAACAAATAAATGGGCATCCTGGTCTTTGGTGCTTGGATAGTGGGGATCTATGCCAGATCACCCTGGGGCAAACTGGAGAAACTGAGTTTGTGAACCTGTAGAACCAGTAGTCCATGGTCCCACAGCAGTCACATCATGCTCCCAGTGAATGCCCTTTCTCCTTCCATTAGAATGTTAGCTTCATGAGGGCAGGGACTGTCTTGCCTACTTATATTTAGAAAGGAAGCATTTAGCACCTTGCCACGCCAAGAAAAGCAATTAATAACATTCATTCCCTTTGTGTTTCTCTGTCTACCTGTCTGTCTCTCTGTCTCCCCCCTTCTGCTCTATCTCTCTGTCTCCCCCCCTTCTGCTCTCTCTTTGTCTTCCCCCTTCTGCTCTGTCTCCCCACTTCTGTTCTGTCTCTGTCTCTCCCTCTTCTGCTTTGTCTCTCTCTGTCTCCCCCCTTCTGCTCTGTCTCTGTCTCTGTCTACCTGTCTGTCTCTCTCTGTCTCTTCCTTCTGTTCTGTCTCTCTCTGTCTCCCTGCCTTCTGCTCTGTCTCCCTGTCTTCCCCCCTTCTGCTCTGTCTCTCTCTGTGTCTACCTGTCCGTCTCTCTGTCTCTCCCCTTCTGCTCTGTCTCTGTCTCCCCTTCTTCTGCTCTGTCTCTCTCTGTCTCTGTCTATCTGTCTACCTGTCTGTCTCTCTGTCTCCCCCTCTTCTGCTCTGTCTCTCTCCCCTTCTCCCCTACTGCTGGACAGCTCTCATTGCTGGGACATCCTCCCTGACACACAGCCCCTCCACCCCCCCAACCCCCTTCGCTGCCCCTGGTCCTGTTCTTGGGCCCCAGCAGGACCAGGCTTTTTTGTGGTCACAGTTGTTGTTTCTGTTTTATTTTCATTCTGATTGATGTCTTTGCTTCAATATCACCTCCATTCCCAATATATTCCTTCCCCTTCCCCCTCCTAAAGAGCCACACTTCATAACTAAGAATGTAAAACCAGCTCATAGAGCAGCCAAGATGACCATTATATGCACTGTCAGAGATAACCACATAATATTTGTAAAAATAAAGAAGTTGCCCAGGGTCACACAGCGAAGAAGTGTCAAAAGCAGGATTCAAACCCAGGCTTGTGGCTCTATCCATTAGACTACACTGCCTTTGTCCCAGCAAACATCTCTGGACATGGATAGAGACAGGTGCTGAGGTTCAGGAGCATGGGGCTGGTGGAATTAAGAGAACTGAGTTTGAAGTCCAGCTCCACCCCTTAGTCACCTGTGTGACCTTGGGCTCTTCTTCTACCTTCTCTGAGACTCCTCATCTGGGGATAAAAAAGGGCCTAAAAGAAGTCTTGTGCCAAACAGCTCTCCAGGTGCTGGGGGGTAGGGGAAGGGACTTTTCCTTCTTTGGATTTGGCTTCTGCAGATGAGAATCCCAGAGCTGGAAGGGGCCAGGGGTCGTCTAGCTCAGCTCCGTCTAGGTCACTGATCACGGCCATCCAGACTACACTCAAAGCCTGCTGAGGAAAGGGAATTGGCTATCTTCCACCCTACTTCTGGGCAGGTCCAACTGATGGGAAGCTTCCCCTTACATCAAGAATACATCTGCCTTCACCCACTGATCCTGGATCTACCTGTGGGGGCCAAGAACATCGAGTTCAATCTTTCTTTACTGTGGACATACTGAAGAAGCTGTCATGAAGCCCTCCTTCCCCACTAAACCAGCACAGGGCGTCTTCTCTTTTTCCAAGCTAAACATCCTTATTTCCTTCAGCCAGGCCTCACCTCCAATCCCCTTGCCATCCTCCTCACCCTCTAGATGCCCACCAGCTTACCTATGCCCTTCCTAAAATGTGGTGATAACTCCAGTACTCTATACACTAGCAAGTCACTTAAGCCTGTTTGCCTCAGTTTCCTCACCTGAAAGAAGAAGAAAACGGCTAACCCCTCAAACAACATAACCCAGAAACCCCCAAATTGGGCCATGCAGAATTGGACACAACTGCACTCCAACATAGTGCTTGTGGGTCTTCCACCTGAACAAAGATATAGGGACTTCTTCTCCTAGCTTGTCTATGCAGATGTGCTTGCTGAATGAACCTGATTATAAACCCTATAAAAAAACCCCACGTCTATATCTCTATCTCTTGTTTCCAAAGACGGTGCCCGAGACTTCGGGAAATGCTTTGCTGAAATCCTGGTCTCGCAGGGAGGTGCCGTGTCCTGAAATGGGACGCCCAGAACAGAGGTGGTCAGCCACTGCCCGGGGCTGTGCCCCACAGAGCACAGGCCAAGCGTGGAGGGCATGGGGCCATCGTCCATCACCTCTATCTGGGAACACAATCTGCCAACGTCACCCAAAGAAGTGAGGAAGGAGAAGAGGAACTTACTTGACCGTCCGATCCCAGTCACACCAGAAGTCCTTCTCAATCTCTTCCATTTCCAGTTTAAACTTGGTGAGACAGAGCTCATTCATGAGCTGGCCAAAGTCTGCCTCTGGGCAGGCAGCGACCATGACCATGTGGTGAACTGTAACAGAAATGGAAAAGAGGTTTCTCACTGGGAGGCCCAAAGCAGGAAGTGTAGCAGAGTAGAAAGTGGGGGGGGGGCAGAGGCAGAAGAAACCTGGGTTTAAATCTCATCTCGGCCACTGTCTGAGGCTCAGTTTCCTCACCTGTAAAATGGGCCTTGATGAAAAGCAATATGGTAAAAGACAGATGGCTGGAACACCTGGGTTCAGATCCTGCCTCTGAACGCATGCCAGCTGGGTGACCCTGGAGAAGCCATCAAACCTCAGTGCTCCAGGTGACACATTACACATTGATACGTGTGAGTGGTGGGAGGTGTCCGTGTAGGTGAAATCAAGGGACTAAATTTTAAACACACACATACACACAGACACACAGACACACAGACACAGACACAGACACACACCCCTCCATTCTTGTTAATATTTTTGTAGTTGTTTAGCCTGGGATAGTAGAAAAAACTCTGACTCCGGAGCCTGAGGACCTGAGTTCAAATCCTGTCTTTAATGCTTACAATCCATGAGACACTGGACACCTCCCTCCATTTCTCTGGGCCTCATTTTCTGTAAAAAGGATGGGTTGGACTAACCAGCCTTCAAGGTCTCTCCAAACTCCAGACTTGTGACTCTGGAAGCCTGCAGAGCAGGGCCAGGCTCAGGGAAAGGGTTCCCTGCTTTGAACCTCCATCACACCTTCTGAAAGAAAGGATTTTCAGTCGCTGATGAGGCTCCAAGGCCTCCCCTCTGAGAGCAGAGAATGATAAGGAATCATCATATTAACAATGAGGGACATTTCTGCAGCCGTGAGTCACCTTCAAGGTGGTCTGTCGACCCCCATCTCAGCTGAGCCTCCCAACAACCCTGAGGGAGACAGGTGCAGGGTTCCCACTTTACAGATGGGGAAACTGAGGTCTCGAGAGGGGTCATGTCACAACCACTTGCCCTCAGAGAAGTCCAGTACTGTCCTTCTATGACCCTATGAGAGGTGAGGCTGCCCGGAGCAACTTGGAAGGTGATGGAGCAGCCAAGGGAGCCGAGCCCCATGGTGCTGGGACAGAAAGCTTCCTTGACTCCTCAGAGAAGGTGGATGGGCCCGGCTCCAATCAGAACAGTGATTTGGGAGGTGCTGAGTTTGTGACGGGGGTGCATAGAAAGTACAGCATCTTACAAATATCATCCCAGTTTGACCCTCACAACAACCTGGGGGTATCCTGTTGTCATTATTGTTAATTACCTCTGCATTATAGACGATAAAAAGGAAGCAAGAGAGAGTGAAGAGCCTTAGCCAGAGGCACACAGTGAGGGCAGAGGCAGAATTCTGACCTATCCCAAGGCCAGCTCTCTAGTGATACGGCTGCCCCTTTGGCACTTGGGGGGGGGGGGCTGGATAGAGATGAAAAGAAGACTAAGTCCTTGCCCTCTGGAGCCTACAGCCTCACTGGGTCAGGTGGGGGTTCTGCCACAGGCACCCAAGGCCCATCCCGCCTCTGTACCTGTTCCTCAAGTCATCTGAGAGAGCTGCCTGGAGCATAGAGAGGTTTAGTGACCTGACCAGGGTCACACAGCCAGGATGTGTTAGGGGTAGGATTTGAACCAAGATATTCCTAACTCCACCACATCTCTCCATCCCCTAATCCACAGCTCCCTCTGTCTCTCTCTGCCTCTTTAAATTTGCTTTGCAAGTTTGGTGCTGAGCTTATTCCTCCCCCTCGAAGACAAATGTTAAGCAGGCTTGGGAGTTCCCTGTATTCAGTAGGATTCTATCAGAAGGGAGATAAGGGGGAGAGGAAATGGGGGTGGGGTCAAGTGGAAGTAGCCCTGGTGAGTGTAAAGCCCCGGCTGGCTGGACCAGGGGGCGCCACTTCTGGGGCTTCTCTGAAGGATAGGATCTCAGTGGGCTCTGAGTCACAGGGAGCTGACAGGGTTTGACTAGAAAGCCTATGGAGTATTACATTTGTGGGATACTTGGGGAACAGATCTTCAGAACAGAAATGTGACAGCTTCCGGACCCAGACCAGCAGTCACAGGAAGTGAGCTTGTCCATCCCCAGCCCACGGGCCATTCCTCTGACACTGGGGGTCCTTTGCCTTCCTGGGCTCCTGGCCCCTTTGGCAGACTATCTGGTACAGCCTAAGACCCTTTCTCAGAACCACACTTGTAAATGCACAAATGAAAACCCCAGAACTCCAAAGGAAACAAATGACAGTGAAAGGTAGTTATTAGAATATCCTTGGAGGTTGGGAGGGCGAGAGCTTTCCCCCCCCCCCCTCCACAGGCCCTCAAATCCCACAGGTTAGGAGGCTGGCCCTCCCTGGCAGCATTCCCTCTGAGGGCATGGAGGAACAAAGAGACATTTTCTCAAGATCAAAAGCAAAATGGGCCTGGGGGTGCCCTATTCTGCCATCTTCTCAGGAGAGGCAGGGGGAATCCCAAGGGGCTTATGTGCCTGAACCTCAGAGGTTATGGGATCAGGCTTTCTTGGACCCACAGCTCAGGGGGTGGAAGGAGCCAATCTCCCCATTTCAAAGACAAAGAAACTGAGGCCCAGAAAAGTTCAAGTACTGGTCCAAGGTCACAGTAGGGGCCCACAATCCCAAGATAGAGTGACTAGCCCAAGGTCATAGAGCTTAGGAACAGAACTGGAGTTTAAATACAGAGACAGACACCCTCCCTCTGCATTTTTCCATTTCCTTAGCACAGAAAGGCATGTTCAGGCCCATCTCAGAGGCAGCTCCACTTGAAAAACTTACGAGGAAAAAACAAAACCAACTGGCCAGACGGCTGCCTTCTTCTCACCATCATGCCCTGAGTACTACCTATGGATCGCCAAAGGCTTTTCACACAGTTGTCTGGGAGCCAAGCAGCTTCCATTCCTAGCAGTGAATAGAGAATTCAGGCACTGCTGGAGCTTGCCTTGGACCCAGGTGAGAGAGTACCAAGCACCCCACCCCGCATGTCGCAGCAAGAAAGCTTCCTTGTGTTAAACCGTGTCAAGCAAGCCAGGCTTCCCAGGCTGGCTCCCACGGCCGCAGGCGCCTCCCTCTCTTGGCCCTGCCCCTCTCTTCCCAAGCTGCCACTTGAGAATGAAATCAAAAGAATGATGGAAGTCATGAAACCCCAGAACTCCGAAGGAGCTGGTGACCTTCACCAAAGCCACCATCTGCTGGCAATGAGGACTGTAGGCTCAGCCACTTGGAAGGGCAAGGGACCTCAGAGCTCATCTGGGCCACCCCCTTCACTTTACAGATGAGGAGACTGAAGGTCGGAGCAGTAAGGACACCACCATCAATGGCAGAAATGGTACATTCCACCCTCCTGACTCCAAACTTCAGAGGTGCCAGGCAGTCAGTGGAGCAGCTTTCCTGCACAGCTGGCGAGACCTGACACCCGGAGGACCCTGTGGCTCTCAGGGGTCCGAGCCATCCCTGAGTATTCACAGGACTGGCCTGGACAGACTGACCAAACAAAAGCAGCACAGTCACATGACTGGGGAGTTATGGCTAGAGCTGGATTCAAATCCTGCCTCAGGATATTCTCCAACTGAGTGACCCTGGACAAGTCACTTCAGCACGATTCTCACTGACACTAAGAGCTTTGGCTGACCCTTCTGTAAAATGGGTGTGATTCTTGCACTTCCCACTTCTGTGTTGTTAAGGGAGAACCAGGGATATCTGTGTGAGGTAGGTTCATGCACAGATTGCCCCCTTTTTACAGAAGGGGAAACCAAGGCTGAAAGGTAAAGGAACTTCCAATTCAACAAGCATTTACTAAAAGCCTCCTATATGCTGGGTACTGGGCTAAGTGCTGGAGACGCAAGAGGAGATGAAGAAGCTCCTGCCCTCAGAAAGCATGCACTCCACTGTTCAAGAAGTTGCAACAAGCTGGATTCAATGTAATACAAAGTATCTTTGGGGGGGGTGCAGTCAGGGCTGGAAACAAAGCTGTCCAAGTGCTTTATAGATGGTCCTTCTTTTGATCCTTGTAACAATTGTGGTCATTGCTACTGATCCCGTGTTATAGGTGAGGATACGGAGGCTTAGGAGAGGAAGGGGACAAGGACTTATTATTAAGCGTTCACTGTGTACACTGTGCTAAGCACTTTATGTATATTGTCTCTTTTGATCCTTGCAACAACACCGGGAGTTAGGTACTATTATGATTTCTGTATTATAGTTGGGGAAACCAAGGCAGATTGAGGTTTGAATTGATTCGTCTAGGGTCACATGGTATCTGAGGCTGGACTTGAACTCGGGTCTCCCTGATCCCAAGTCCAGCACTCCATGCGCTGCACCACCACCTAGCGGCCATAAGAGCATTAATACTTCGGGGGGGGGGGGGAGGGAAGGAATGAAAGTTGTCACGTAGGCAATGCTTGATTTGTGCTCTGAACAGAGCCAGGGATTCCAAGAGTCTCAGCAGAAGGAGGGAAGCACATTCCAAGAACGAGGCAGCGTCTGTGTGGAGGGGCCGGGTTTGGCTGGAGTGCAGAGCACGTGGAGCAGTCTGACAACACAGGCCGGAGCGGGCTTTTCAAGGCCACGCACACGAGTCTGCGTTTTCTCCTGGAGGCAGGAGGGAGCCATCGAGGCTTCCTGAGCAGGGGAAGGACAGTGTCAGCCCTGTGCTGAAGGAAGATCCATTTGGCAGCTGTGGGGAGAAGAGATGGGAGAGGAGAGAGACTGGAGGCGCAGAGAACAGCTAGGATGTACTAAAAGTCTGGGTGAGAAGCACTGACTTCTTCCCTGGGGGTCACACAGCTGGTGGCAGGAATTCCCATCCAGGTCAGCCCGAGTCTAAGTCCTCTGCAGCCTTTGTGCTAAGTAAGCACTTGTCAGTTACCATCACATCTGATCCTGGCAGCAGCCCTGGGAGGCAGGTGCTATCATCACCCCATTTTATGGATGAGGACAGAGGCAGACAGAGGTGCATCGACTGCCCAAGGTCTTACAGCTAGTAAGGCTGGATTTGAATTCAAGTTTTCCTGACTCAAGGCTCAGGCTTCAGCCGCTGCCCCTAAGTAGACTAGCCACTCACCTAAGCACATGGAACCTCAGTTTCCTTTTCTCTACAATAGGAATAATGATTGGAGCACTGTGGTACTGAAGTGGCAGTCAAAGGACCCAAGTTCAAACCCCACCCACCCTACTTGTAAAATGAAGAAACTGAACCAAGTGGCCCCTGAGGTTCCTTCCAGCTTTAAATCTAGAATCCCATGATTCTTGGTCCTAGCGCCACAGCCTTAAGTGAGACGGTGTATAATAAATAGAGAACAAAAAGTCACTGAATCCAGTCTGGAAGATAATGACTAACCCTGACCCTGTGAATCAGCTCCCAGCTAAAGAGATCAATCATTTCCTTTAATCAAGACTGCATACAAACCACCATTAAAAACCCCAAACCCCAAGATTTCTATGAATGTGCTTCTTGGAATTCCCATGGTAACACATTCCACTCCAAATGTGCTCAGTCAAGAATTCTTTTCCAGAATTAACCTGCTTCCCTCGTGTGCCAGAGGAGCAGGGACAAGAGTGGGAGGCAGCTGTGGGTGATGGGAAAATGCAAGGCAGCATCTTTAGCAGAGGTGCTCCCTTATCACACGTGGGCTTTTGTTCTGTGCTGTAGAGCGGTGTTTGTGTTGGTTGGTAATTGTCAAGTTCAGAAGAAAAAGCAGAATTCTTGTTGAAAAGGCAGTGAAAATTGCACCCATTGGAAGGAAGCATGAAGTTAGAATTCTGGGGAGAGAATTTTGGCTTGGAAACCAAGAGAGCTCTTGTAATCCCCAGTTTTCAGAAAGGAGCTAACATTCTCACTATTCAGGCCCCATTTCAAGGACCATGCTCCATTCTGGGAGATCCAGTTTAGGAACCATGTGGATGGATGACTTGGTCCAGGTGAGGACGGCCATGTTGGTAAAGGACCTTGGGTCCATGTCATTTTAGCCTGGATAAGAGAAGCCTCAGGAAGGGGGGGGGGGGAAAGGGGGCCTTGGCAGAAGCATGTGTAGGACTGATGTCCAAAGAAGTTTTGTAATGAAGAGAGCTGTCCTCTGGGCTGCCCTGTGTGTGTGTGTGTGTGTGTGTGTGTGTGTGTGTGTGTGTGTGTGAGCCTCCCCTTCACTGGAGAACAAAGGCTGATCACCTGTCTGGATTTTTGTAGGTGGAATTCTTTTTTCAGGCTGAACTACATGGCCATTGACTTCCCTTCCAACTCTGAGACTCTCTGATTCTCTTTCTGGAACTCACTGGAGAGAGCCTTATCTGTGGGGAAGAGGGGCAGTCCATAGGGCAGAGCTGGAAGGGGCTCATCTACTGTAAGACCATCCTTTTAGAGGGCATGAAGCTGGAGGCCAAAGACATAAATGGATTGACTTGCCATATCATGGAATCCTGGAGAGTCCTGGAGTTGGGAGGGATCTGAGGCTAGGCCAGCATGTACCTGGATAGGAATCCCTGACAATTAGTCTTCCAGACTTTACTCAAAGACTGCCAGTGAGGAATTAAACAGCCCAATTCAGCATGCTTAGTAAGAATCATAGCAGCAGATCCGGGGCGCACTCTGCCATGATTATATACTGTGTCCGTGGGGAGAGTACAATTGTACTGAGTCACACACGCAGACACCCATAGGAAGTACATATGGCCAAAATAGCTCACCACTCTGGTATTTGGGGGCGTTAAAATTCTCTTTCCTCACATAGCTCTCTCTGCAGCCCAACTTCTAAAGCAAATCCTCCTTGTCACCAATATACAGACCTGGCTTTTCATGCTCCTTGAGGGCAGGGATTGCTCTATTTTTATTTCTGTGTCCCTGGCTCCTTGAACTGAGTCCACCACATAGCAAGCACTTGATAAATACTCAGGGATTGATTGGTTGGTTGTTGTGAGCTATATCCCCACATTTCCTGGGGTTGCTAAGTGTCCCAGATATATCCCCACAGCTCTGTCACATGACACCCCTCCAAAGAGCAAACTTCTCCCTCCTTCCCCAAATGGTATCTGCCAGGTTTTCTCCAAGGCAGAAACTGCCTCATTGCTAAAGACAATCTAGCAGGGAGTGTTACTACAATTAAGGCAAAGGGACTTGGGAAGTGGGTGAGGAAGGAGATTAGAGGAGAAGGGGAAATGTGGAATAGGGGATTAGACCTCCTCTCAGCAAGGACCTCTAAAATACCTGACCTCAGCTTGGAGAAGTAACAGCCAGCTCGCAGCCGCCATCCCTCAGTCTGTCTCTTCCTAAAAGCTCTCTTTCTTAATCTTTGGGGAAGCAGGGGCTTACCCTCCCTCCCTCCCTCCTGAGCTACAAGGAGGCTCTGGGGCTGAGGTTGGGGGACTTACCTTAGTAGGCACAGTGTCTGTGTCTATGACTGAAGTCTCCCACTGACAGCTGGTCCAGCACCCAGAGCTATGCATGTGGAATTGCTCAGATGGAGATGTCAGCTCTTGTTTTGGCTCAGTTAAAGTGCTCAGGCTAACTCTGCCAAGAGGTACCACGGTGCCTGGCATCAGGGCCCAGGAATGCCTCTAGTAAGCAAGTCTCTGTCACAGCCAGGACACAGGAGCCTGAACTGAGACCAGAAAGAGGCCCTGGGCCCCCCAATCCAGCCCCTTCATTTCATTCTCTGTAACTTCTTTTTTGGGTTAACAAGCATTTTGTTTCTCTACTTTTCACCTCCTTTCCCTCAAAAAGAAAAGAGAAGAAAACCTTGTAACAAACATACCAGTCACGCAAACTCAGTGACCATGTTGGTTATGTCTCATCCTGCACCCGAGGCCATCACCTCTGCCAGGAGATGGGCAGCGTCCTTCATTGTTGATACTTGGAAGTCACCTCTGGCCACTGATTGATCCATGCCCCCCAGCCCATTTTACAGATGAATAGACTGAGGCTTCCCCAAAGCTCAGGTCTCATCATGTCAGCCTCGTCAGCTGAAAGCACTCAGGCTGACCCTTCTAGGCTCTTCTTCCCTTTGGTCTCCAGCCACATGACATTGCTCGCAGCTCCTTGGACAGGACATTCTCCCCATGGCTGGAATGCTCCCCCTTCTCACCTCTGATTCTTGGAATCTGAACTTTCCTCTGAGACTCAACTTGAATGTCCCCTTGTACAGGAAGCCTTTTCTGGTCCCCACTGCCCAACTCCAACTATTAGTGTCTGCCCATCTCAGATTACCATCCATCTACTCTGCATGTGGGCAGTTTAGGTGGCACAGTGCCACCACAGTGGATAGAGTGCCAGTCTTGGAGTCTGGAGGACCTGAGTTCAAATCTGGCCTCAGACACTTACTAGCTGTGTGACTTTGGACAAGTCATTAACCCTCTTTGCCTCAGTTTCCTCAGTTGTAAAATGAGCTGAAGAAGAAAACAGCAAACCGCTCCAGCATCTGTAGTGGCACCCACACTGGCATCCCCAGGCTGGCTGTGAGCAGGCTTAGATCTGCTTTACTAGGAAATCCATCTGTTCAAGGGGTGAACAGTCTTTTAAATTACATTCATTAGTTCAGGGGAAAAGTCAGTACCCTGAACTTCAGAGAAAATCCAAACAAAGAAAATAAGAGTAAATACAAGCACAGAAATAAGACCAACAGACAGGGCTTCTAACCGTCTGAGAAATTACTGCAGATCAACAGACAGATCCAACCATCTGACCAAGGCAGTACATGCATCGTTACCTGACAGAGAAGCACCAACATCTGGGTTTTGTGAAAAGGGGGGTGGGGCGCAGCTCCTTAATGGTTACCCAGAGTCCCATCTGGTCAGATCACACAAACACTCTTCCCACCAATGAGCCCCAGAGCAAAATGCTAACCTCAGTATTTATACTCTTCTTCAGGGTCAGCCAGCATCACCACCCTCTGACTCAGAGTCTAATTAGAAATTAGCGAAAGGTGTGAAAGTCTTCCTACAAGCAAGCCTCCCCTAATGGGCCAGGAAGATCTTATATCCCATGAACATTACAGCATCTTTGTCAAGAAAACCCCAAATAGATTCACAAAGAGTCAGACAAGACAGAAATGACTGAACAACACCACTCTATATGTATCTAATAACTAACCCATTGTCTCCTGCTAGAAAATAAACTCCCTGAGGGCAGGGATTGACTTTATTTTGTCTCAGCATCCCTAACATTTAGCAAAGTGCCTAGAACATAGCAGTTCTTTAATAAATGCTTAATTGATTAGAGGTGTTCATCATTAGCCTCAAAAGGAAACATTCCTAGGTAGTTTTTGGATTGTTCCAGATCTTACCAAGACAGGCACCTGACTCTGGTCTGAATTTACCTTGACCTTGACAACAGCCTGCTCTAAGTAGAGCAAATATTTACCATCCCACAACAAACACCAGAGCACCGTCTCCTTCCTCCTGCCAGGCTGCTCTCTCGGGCACTCCCATTCCCTGAAGAACAGGTGAGTGAGATTCCTGGCAGCCTCTCCTCACCAAGGAAAGGAGACTGGCATCAGATTTTCTAGAGTGTGACGTCTAGGATACCCTACTCCAAGTAACTTCCCAGAAAGAGTCAGAAGGAATGTTGGAGCCAGCTAGCCCCAACTCACACCCGAACAAGGATGCCTTCTCCAAGGCAGCCTACCAGAGAACTGCAAGCTTGTGCATAAAAACCTCCAGGGAATGGGAAGGGCTGGATTCAAAACTAGATCATCAGGATTTGATTCTGCCACTTACTGCCTCTGCCGCCTAGGGCAAGTCACACCACCCTGGGGCTCAGTCCTCTCCTTTATAAAGTGAGGATGTTGGCCTATTTGACCTCTCAGGTCCTTCTAAACCAATGACCTATGACACCTCTCAAAGCAATCTTTTCCACTGTGGGACAAGTCTAATTATTAAAAAGGTTACTGTGGGGCAGCTAGGTGGTGCCATGAATAGAGCACCAGCCCTGAAGTCAGGAGGACTTGAGTTCAAATCCAGCCTCAGACACCTAACACAAAACTAGCCATGTGACCTTGGGCAAGTCACTTAACCCCCAATTGCCCTACCTTCACCTCTCCTAAAAAAAAAAGCAAAAAAAAGTATTATGACATCAAAACTGTGTTGTCAGTAAGGGTCCCCTGGAATTAGTCCTTCATATACCTTCTTTTTGGAGCCTTGCAATACCACAGATCTCAGGGGCTGCTGAGTCCAACCTATCCTCGAACAAGAATTCCCTCTCAGTCAAACCAGAAGAGGGGTCATCTGGGCTTTGCTTAAAAAACCCCAGTGAGGGGAAATAAGGGCTCCCCCCGAATTCCCTGGTGCAAAAGCAGAATCGGGAAGAGCAGCATCTTAACCAGAGCAGGGCAACAAGCCAAGCTCTGGGACATTGACTATTAATGTGACCAGCCTCTGCCAGTAAATCCCGATAGGAGCTGAGGCACCGTGAATTATTCACAGACCAAGATAATCAAGTTGGACTTGTCTGCTCTACTGAGGATGCAAACCATCTCTCCTCAAGCAACTCCCATCCATCCCTGTCTCTTCAATAAGAATGACAGTTTGTTTTTAGCTAGGTCAGTGTTAAAAGAAAGGTCTGGGGAGAACCGGGACCCCTGCTTATGATGGACTGGAGGACAACAGACAACAGAAAGAAAGGAGAAATACAGAATGCCCCTTTTTGCCTCTTTTCTCTATAAGGATCATAAATTTAGAGACCCTCTAGCTGAAACCCCTCATTTTGCAGATGAGGAAACTGGGGAACAGGGAGTGACTTACCTAAGGTCACATGAGTAGTAAGTGGTGGAATGAAAATTCAGATCCAGCCCTCTTCCACGGTGGCTTGTTCCATCTGTACTTATAACATGTTAGGGAGGTCTGGGGGACAAAGATGGCTAGCAAGAAAATGAGACTCAAAATATAGGGTGTCCCAACAGTCTTAGTTTAAAGGCACTAATAGCTTAAAACACTTTTTCTTTCTTTCTATTTTTTCTTTTAGTTTTCAACATGCACTATGATAAGATTTTGAGTTTCAATTTTTTTCTCCCTCCCTTCCTCTTCTCCCTCCCCAAGATGACAGCAATCTGATACAGGCTATACATGTACAATCATGTTAAACATTTCCATGTTAGTCATGTTATAAATGAAAAATCAAAACAAAAGGGAAAAGCCACAAGAAAGAAAAAACAATAAGAGAAAACAGACTGTTTCGATCTGTATTCAGACTCCAGAGTTCTTTCTCTGGATGTGGATGGCATTTTACATTACAAGTCTTTTGGAATTGTCTTACATCACTGTGTTACTGAGAAGAGCTAAGTCTATCAAAGTTGGGCATGATACAATGTTGCTGTTACTGTGTACAATGTTCTCCTGGTTCTGCTCACTTCACTCTGCATCAGTTCATGTAAGTCATTCACAGCTGACCATTGTTACAATGTTGCTGTTACTGTGTACAATGTTCTCCTGGTTCTGCTCACTTCACTCTGCATCAGTTCGTGTAAGTCTTTCCAAACTTTTTTCTTAAGTCTACCTGCTCATCATTTCTTATGGAACACTAGTATTCCATTACATTCATATACCACAATTTGTTCAGCTATGCCCCAATTGATGGACATTCCCTCAATTTCCAATTCTTTGCCACCACAAAAAGAGCTGCTATAAATATTTTTGTACATATGGGTCCTTTTCCATTTTTTTGTGATCTCGTTGGGAAACAGACGTAGTAGTGGTATTGCTGGACAAAAGAGTATGCGCAATTTGGTTGTCCTTTGGGCATGGTTCCAAATTGCTCTCCAGAATGGTTGGATCAGTTCACAACTCTACCAACAATGCATTGGTGTTCCACTTTTCCCAAATCCCCTCCAACATTTATATCATTTTCCTTTTCTGTCATATTAGACAATCAGATAGGTGTGAAGTGGTCCCTCAGAGCTGTTTTAATTTGAAGTTCTCTAATCAATAGTGATTTAGAGCATTTTTATATGACTATAGATAGCTTTAATTTCTTCATCTGAAAACTGCCTGTTCATATCCTTGGAATATTATTCAATTGGGGAATAACTTATATTCTTACAAATTTGACTCAGTTCTCTATATGTTTTAGAAATGAGGCTCTTATAAAAAATACTGGCAGTAAAAATTGTTTACCAAATAACTTAAAACTTTCCTAATACTTTGAGGACACCTGCAAAGAGGAGGTCATAAATAAGCATTTAGCTTTATCCAGAGCTGGTAAGATTTTACCTTGCTGGCTCAGAGAGCAAAAAGGAATCACTTTACATGAACTGACACTTACCGTGTTTAGCACAGTGCTTATTGCTTGCTTGAACCACAGTCCCTCATCTCTAAAGAATCCTAGCATATGGGAGAAGTTTCTGGGAACTATAGACAGGGAAATATTATTGTGATATTCCAATAACAGAGAAGGAGGTAAATTTTGCAAAGTATTAACCAATAAGTATAATAATAAGTAACCAATAATTAGAATAATTCTACAACATGTTACTTAAAGGAATAATATCTTAGCACTTTGGAAAAGAAAGTGGTGATCTCAGGGAGCCAGGATTGGCTCACCCACATTGAGTCATACCAAGCTGATCTCCTTTCCTTTAATGGTGAGACTCCTAGCCTGGGAGACATGAACAATGTCATGAATATCTTATCCCTGAATCTCAGGAAGATGTTTGACCAAGTCAGTCATGAGATTCTCATGGATGAGGTGAAGAGAAGTGAACTCAACTGAACTGAACCCATCAGGTGGGTTCTAAACTGGTTTGTTTGCCAGACCTGAAGGGGAGTGTTTGGTGGTTCCAAAACCTTTCATTTCTATAATCTCTCAAATGAGTTTCCTTTCCTCTGTACTCATAGGCCACCACCTTCTTCCTAGTTGGCATCATCTCTCCCCTGTACATGTAACATGCTCTAACTGATCTCTCTGCCTTCAGTCTCTTTCTTCTCTGATTTATACTCACCCACAACTGCCAAAATGATATTCCCAAGGTACAGGCGACTATGCCATTCCCCTGCTCAAAAATCTTCCAGGGCTTCCCATTGTGTTTAGGACAAAAAGCCAAGCACCTTTCTAGCTTCTTTCCACATTACTCCTCTTCCTGAATCCCATCTGGGGATTTCCAGTTGATGGCACCTTCTGGTCCTGCCTTGGGAGATGCATGACTGAAGGTCTAACAGGAGGAAAGGAGACTGGGCTTGTTCTGCTCAACCCCAGGAGCAATGGCTCAATCTCAAATGTGATAATATTGGTTTAAAAGAACAAGAAAGTGCTTAGTCCAGTATCTCAATAGAAAATGCTTACTCCTCTTTCCTTCTCATTCCCACAGTGAGGGGAGGTTATAAAGAGAGATATAGGTTGGACGTCAGGATACTAATGAGTGTCTTCCCAAAGTGGGATGGACATCTTGCAAGGCAGCTGAATGACCACTGGTCGGTCTATTGGAGGAATGATTTTTCTCCAGGGGCATGTTGGACCGGATGGCTTGGGAGACCCCTCCCAGCTCCAAGATGATCTGGACCTTGGTCTTTTCTATCCATGGACTGGAGGACTGAGCCAGGGTATGGCTGCCTTCTTGGGTCACAGAGGAAATCACCCTGTGATGTGAGTGAATGAAGGAGCCCCTAGACTCTGCCACCTGGAAGGCACTGTGGACGATCAGGCAGGACATTAGGATATGGCCCTGAGCCCAAGGGTACCAGCTGGGCACAGCAGGAAAGCCAGCTAAGGGGGCTTGGCTGCCCTGGCGAGGTGGGGACCTCACTGCCTGGGCCAGATTCAGCTCCCAGGGAGGGTAGGGCCTGGTTCAGTCTTGTCTTTGAGTTATTGGAGGACTGGATTCAGCTCTGGGTACCAGGACTGATGTATGGCCTTGTTAATCTCACTCCAAAAGCTCAAGGACGAAGCTTTTCCAGCCTTTTTTTCAACTAATAAACATTTAAAAACAAAAGACTGTAGGCATTTCATTTTCAAGGGACTTTTGCCTTAAATCAACTGATTTATTATCTAATTTTCATTTTTGCTTAAAATTTCTTTTTCAAACATCTAGTGCTGGGCCACAGCTTACAACATAGGTCGGTACTGAAGGTATCCTTATCTACATATTACAGAAGAGACCGAAGGGCAGAGAGATCACCTGCCCCTCTGCCAATAAATATCAGAGGCAAGAGTTGAAGTTGGGTCCCCCCAACTCCCAACTCAGCCCTCTGGTCACAACCCTTCAGAGCTTTGCCAAATGAAACCCTGGAGTCTTGGCAAATTCCCAATGGATACAGACCAAACAATGAGACTTGTTTCAAAATAATGGACAAAGGTTCATCTCTGCCTCTTTCCAGCCCAATGAGGCAGTCTGGCTTCAGTTTCACTGCCTGGCAGAGGCAGGGCTGTAGTATGGCATCATTATTCTGGACCCAATCAGGCTATGTCCTGTGTACAGAATTGCAACCAGGAATGGGCCATGAGCTATTAAAGGAACCTACAAAATGGTGGACTGGGGTGTATTTGCCTTCTCTGCCATTCCCCCTCCACTGCCAATGGTCTCCCCAGTTGCAGCTTCTCCTATTCACTATTGAACCCACAGTCTCCCTGGTGAGGTCTAACTAGGGAAAAGAAAGTTAACTAGCTGTGTGACCTTGGGAAAGTCACATGTACCACAAACCCCATAAGGCTGTTGTCAGGTTCAAAGGAGAAAATACTGTGTAACTCTTTAAATACTCAATAAACGTAATTGTCCAGATCTGTATGAGGAACTCCTGGGTCTGAAAGCTCCCTTCGCTGATACAACTCTTCCATAACTTAGAGAAGAACCAGAGGCAATGAGAGGTTCAGTGACTTGTCCTGGGGGAGAGAGCCAAGTGTGTGTCAGAGTCTGGCCTGGAACCAGGTCTTCCTGACTCCCCTATCTACCAATTCCCTACAAATAATAATATAATCATCTCATCTGACCTGTACAATAACCAACATCAGACCATAGGACCAAATACAAACTGCTCTGCCTGGCATTCCCAGCCCTTCATAACCTGCCCGCTCCCACCTTTCTAGTTTTCTTTCACCCCACTCCCCAACACTTTCTCTTTGATCCAGAGACATTGGCCTTCTGGCTGGTCCACGCACAGGATGCTCCATCTCGGCTCTGGGCATTTTCTCCGGCCATCCTCCATGCCTGGAATGCTCTCCCTCATTTCTGCCTCCCAGCTTCCTCTAAATACAGAAAAATCTTCCCTTCTTCAGCACCCCTGACCCCAGGGCCTTCCCTCTGCTCAGATATCCCATATATCTTGTCATGGAGCTTGCCTGTGCATCTTTGTTGTACATGCACACCTTTAGATTGTAAGCCCCTCGAGGGCAGGGGCCTTTTGACTCTTTTTTTGTGTCCCTGGAGCTTAGCACAGCACATAAGAAGCTCTTAATAAATAGTTACTGGCTCTCAGCACTTAATAAACATTGAATTTAATCACTGTTTAATCACAATTTAAACACTGAATTCAATCCCATTTTCTTTGGAGAGAGGACTGGTGCCTTTTGCCCCAGACCACACAGTTCTAAGTGACCAGGTCATGGCTGAAGCTGGGCTCTGGAGTTCTACGGTGCTTTGTCCTGGGTCTACACTGTTCTGCCCTTTGAAGAATCTGGGCCATAACAAGTGATGATGTGAAAAATGTAGTGAGCCCCACAGGTGAGGTTTGCAGAATGGTCCTTCAAGCCCAGGGTGAGAGGTTCAGGGAGGAGCCATGTCCAGTGGCTTCCCTGGGGCAGCCTGGGACACAAGAAGATGGGTGAAGGATGTGGGCAGGGCGAGGGAGATTCTGCTTTCCAGATCCAAGCATGGTTTTTTCCTGTTCTCTGCTTCCTTTATACTTTCTTCCCATCCCACCCAAGACTGCAAGCCCAGTGCCTTCCATCCCTTTGCAGTCCAGTAGCTATCTCTGGCCAAAAGCTTTGGCAATCTGTAGTCCTCAGATAGCTGCACATGAGTCAGCTTAAGGGGTGTCCCAGCTCCAGCTGCAGCTGGGAGACAAAGCCCACTGAGGATCCAGCGGGGGGTCCCATAAAGAAGCCCACCCAATGTCCTATATACTAGCAAGTGGCTTTCCAACTCCCAGCCGCTTCCAAAAGAGCAAACCATCAGATGATCTGCCCCAAAGTCTTCTCTTTCATTCCTAATTTCCAATTTACATGCTTCTATGGGCAAGGCCAAAGCTGGGCAGATGACCAGGCTTGAACGGGCTGAGAAAATCCTTCTTGCTGCCAGAGTTTTCCACAAGCAAATTAAAAAGGGAAACACCTAAAAGTGCCAAGAGACAAATTTTAACAATTACAATAATAATATCTTATAAAAAAGAAAACTGAGGCAGGTAGAAGAAGGTGGTGGAGGAAGAAGAAGAGGAGGAAGAGGAGGAGGAAGAACAGGAGAAGGAGGAGGAGGAGGAGGAGGAAGAAGAAGAGGAGAAGGAGGAGGCACGTTTTATTATCTACTCTCCAAGGCCAAGTCAAGTCTGCAATAGGAAGGCGTTTAGACCTGGGTCCTTGGCTCAGCAAGTGTGTCCTTGGCAGAGCAGGGCATGACCCCCAGCCCAACTCACATCAACCAGAGTTTGGGAGACTCCAAGCATGTTTCCATTTATAGTTATGGAGAGAAGGAAGTTGTTGGCTTTTATTAGAGAATCAGGAAGGATGACATTGTCCATCTACTCCTGGTCCTGCCCATTTCTCAGGTCTGAGGTTCAAAGGCTAATCTAGAAGCTTGGCTGTGGACCATGGCTGTGACCATCTCAGAGAGGGCTGCCTGTAATGGGAATGGAATTTAAAGGTTCCCCTGTATTGGCTTGATTTTTGGGGTGAGTGTTAAAACCCAGAGCTTATGAATCCCACTTGTGGGATAGACGTGAAGACAGAGGGGCTGAACTGGTGTTGTGGATTTAGAGAGAGGCCCAAGCAGAGAGAAGCAGAAGAACTTTTGGGGAGGAGTACTGTGGAGGCAGAGAGAGAGGAGAATTGCCGGGGGCCAGAGTTGCTGAGAGAATGCTGAGGGCCAGCTGGAGCCACCCAGGACTTTTGGAAACTGCCATCTGGAGCTACCAGGAACTGAGGAGGCATGACTGTGATGCCGGTATTTTGTCTGTTTTGATGTTGTTTTGCCAGACTCATCTGCTGGCGAAGGACAGAGCTATTGTTGTAGAGGTCCTGGAACCTTGCTGTTGGTTCAGAAGCCCTGAAGAGGGATTTTCTTGTATGTGTACAGAAATCCTGGAAGAGGGGCTTGCTGATGTTTTCAGGGGTTCTGGAGCTGTTCTGCAGGCAGAGAGCGACTTGATGAGGACACTGGCAATGTATACTGTGGCTTTGTTAAACTTTATCTCTCCAGGAACAGAGATTGCTGAGAACTTGCCTAGAGTCAAGATGAAGAAAAGCCCTTTCCTTGGGAATTCAATGTTGTGATGATATCTTAACCTTGTTGTAGCTTAAGGGTAGATGGCCTTTTGTGCTCTCCTGTACCTTTTGAGAAAGTGCTTGGTGTTAATGGATGGTATTGTAATTCAGTTGTGATCCAGAGGTGGTAAACTTTTGACTTTTTTGTGCTCTGTGACTGACCAAATGAACTTTGTTTATGATTGGAAACTAATCTCCATTTGAGAAGAGAGACTTTGTTGACTGACTAAATGAATGTACTGCCCAGGGGTGGGCTACTCTGACTAATGTACTGCCCAGGGGTAGGTACTTGGACCTTGGTACTTTGCAATTGAATTGAGGACTTACTAAATTATTGAGTTATGCCATATTTTGATTTTCTGCGAATGTTTTGCCTTAATCTGTCACTGAATAGATTTTGCAATGCTCGTAATCTGAACTTGGAAGTTGCCTTTGTTTGGTGTTACACTGTCCCAAACCAGGACAATGCTGAACGCTTGTTTTCTGAGGTTACTAAATCCCAAGTGTCTTCTAGGGTTCCATCCAAGAAGGGAGCCTGAGGTTTGGTCTTGGGTCTATACTGTTCTACCCTTGGATGATTCTGGGCCATAAGCAACATCATTTGATTGGAGGAAATGCAGATGTTTAGCCTGGAGAAGAGAATGATGAGGAGGGAGGGACGAAAGGGCAAGGAGTCATGGGAAGGGCCAGCAGGTGGTTAGAGGGATTTGACCCCATTTTGGCCCCAGAGGGTAGAATAAAGCAACAATGGGGGAAGGGGAGAGGCAAAGAACCTGATCCAGGCTCGATATCAGGAGGCACTTCCTGACAGGGGGAGCCATCCCACTGTGGGCTGGGGTAGTAGGGTCTCCCCTCAGCTCAGGGCACTGAGCAAAGGCCGCTGGGACACTGACTGGCCCCTCCAGGGGAGATCCTTATGCTGATATGGCTGAATAAATGGTCTCTAACATCCTTTCCAGCTCAATCCATGGTCACCAGGGGAGAAAACTGAGGCCAGAGAGAAGTAACTGTCCAAGGCGAGGAAGACACGCATGGGATGCAGACCCAAGTCCCTTATTTTAAAGAGGAGTAAACCAAGGCTCAGAGTCATGAGGGTAGTAGCAGGCAGAGCTGGGGTGGTTCCCAAGCTTGTGGGTCTGGGAATGGAAGCAGTGACCAGCCCATGGGGCAGAAAGGGACACTGAGGCTCAGAGAGCTCAGTGACTCCCCCTGCCATTAGACTGTGAGCTCCTGGAGAACAGGGAATGTTTTTGTTTTCCTTTGTACCTCCAGGGCTCAGCATGGCTCCTGGTATACAGTAAGTGCTTAATGAATGCTTCTCCTCCTCCTTATGAATGGTTACACAACCAGCAAGTGAGAACCAAGCCTGACTCCCAGGCTCATGAGGGTGGTGTAGTGCTGAGAGAAAGCCAAATGTGGGGCCACTAGGTGGCTCAGTGAATAGAGCACAGGTCCTGGAGTCAGAGGGACCTGAGTTCAAATCCCGACTCAGACACTTGCCATTTACTGGCCGTATGACCTTAGGCAAGTCACTTAAAACTGGCCTGCTCTCCCCCCTCCAAAAATTAAAAAAAAAGCACCAAATTTGTGGTTGGGGGTCTTGGGTTTGAATCTTTGCTCTGCCACTTAGTAGGTCCTTTGCTTCCAAACCCAGGGCTTTTCTGGGTCATCCCCAATTCCCGCAGGGTTGGTAACTAGGGCTGAGCCAGACTTCACCAGATGCAGAGAGGAGAGCTCAGCCGTGCCACCCCCTGGCATCCTGGGGATTTGGATGGTGCAGAGGACCTACCAACTGTATACCCTGCTCAAGCTTTTTCTTTCTTCAGGTGTTGAAGCCCAACCTCCACAACCAAGACAAAGGAATCCCTTCCCTCTCAGTAACTCTGAGGGCGGCCAATGAGCCTCAAAACCACTGAGTCCATGAAAAATAACCACTTGTCCTTCCAGTCCCAGCCCCGAGATCTGGAGATGGGACTGAACGCTCCCTTTCTCTTTGACAACAACCAGCCCAAGATGAGTGGTGCTGGGTGCCAGAAGGGAAGGATGAAGGAAGGAGGCAGTGTGGGGTGTGAGAAAGACCACCAGATTTGGAGTCAGAAGGTTAGAAAACCAAGCTGTGTAATCTCAGGCGAGGTGTTTAAGTTCTCTGGGCCTCAGTTCCCTTATCTGTAAAATGAGAAGGTTGGACAAGATGACTTGTAAGAGACAGCAAGGTGGTGCAGGGGACATATCCCTTAATCTGGAGTCAGGAAGACCTGAGTTCAAATCCAGCCTCAGACACTTACTAGCTGTGTGACCCTAGGCAAGTCACTTAACCCCATTTGCCTCAGTTTCCTCATCTGTAAAATGGGGGGCACCCCATTTTACAGTACCAACCTTCCGGGATTATTGTGATGATCAAGTGAGACATTTATTTGTGAAGCAGCTGGCCACCGCAGACACTGAATAAATGCTCGTTTTCTTCCTTCTACCTCCAAGTCTATGATCCTGTGTCCTTATGGCCTCCTCCCTTCCTTCCTCCTTGCCATGAGGGGCCATTTTCTTGGGGAAGTTTGCTTGGGGAGTCTGAAGTGGAAAGGTTTAAGAAGGAGGGAGACCGAGATCCACAGAACAGAAGGTTCTTCCCTGTATCTCCCGGGTCCTGGGACCAGACATCCATCGCTCTCCCAGGAAGTAAGGAAGTCTCCCTGGAGCTTCAGTAACCTCTTCTTGGTGGGAGAAAGGGGAGGAAGCCTCTTTTCCTTCCAGAAAAGCATTCTCTCTTTTGAACCTCACAACTGCCCTAGAAGGGGGTTACAGTGGCTACTACTACCCTACTTTGCAGATGGGGAAACTGAGGGTCAGTGAAACGTCTTGTCCAGGTTCAGAGTTAGGAAGTGTCAGAGGCAGGATTCAAACTCAGGTCTCACTAGACTCCCCAATGTCACCAAGCTGCTTCTCCATCACCTTCTCCCCCATAATCTCAGCTGATCATAGATAGTATTGCTATAGTCACAAAGTTCCCTCCCCTGGACCACCTTCTCCTGACCCAGTCAGGCTGGCCCCACCCTGTAAGCCCTGAGGCCAAACCAGGACCTTGACCAGCTGATGCTCTCACTCCATTCCCAAGGTAGCAGGGTCACCTCCAGGGCACAAAATGGGAAGCATCAAAGGAGGAAAGACCAGCAGAGTCCACAGGTGGACCCGAAGGATGGGGGGCAGGAAGTGAAGAGAGAGACCAAGTTATGCCCAGGCTGGGCTTCTGGTCACTTGATGCCTCCTCCTTCCTCTCCCTGAGGCTGCAAACAGCAGCTCCATCAGGGCCCCCACGTCTCTCCCCTCAGTCAATCAGGATCTGAAGGCTCGCAATAAGAAAGAAAATGCTGAAATGAAATGAAAACATGGCAGGAAAAAAGTATTTTCCTCCATCACGAAGCTTTATTATATCAAGATGAATCACCCCTTGCTTTTCGCCTTGTGATCACAATTACTTTGTTGACACAATCCTTTCCTGTACCCCCACCTCACATCCCAAGAAGGCACAGACGTGAGGGACCACTGAGTCATGGCCATTGGACAGGGCCGCAGCTGTGACAGGTCAGGGCTCTGTGTGTGTGTGTGTGTGTGTGTGTGTGTGCGCACTCTCTGTGTGTGCATGCGTGCGTGCATATGTATATGTGTGTCACGTGTTTGTGTGTGCATGTATGTGCACCCACACATGTGCATGTGTGGTGTGTGCATGCACAGGTGTGGTGCACGTGTGTGTGTGTGCACGTCCAACCGCAAGTAGGCCGCCTTGATCGCGCCTCTCCCTCCACCCTCTTTCTACGCAGGTCTGCACCCCCCGCCCACTGCCTGCTGCCCTCTTGACTCCAGGAAGTAATCTCTGGTTCTTGGGTCTCTAAAAGGTGGTCCCTCCCAGCTCTAAATCAATGTTCTTGTGTCCTTGGACGTCATAGCATGTCCTTGGGACTCAGTTTTCTCATCTGTAAACTGAGGGTTCTTTAGGATTCTTCTGGATCAGGGCTCTTGTAGCCTGGAGTCAGGAGGACCCAAGTTCAGATTTGACCTTGGACACTTCCTAGGCCTGTTGCTTAACCCCGATTGCCTCCTCCCATCCCCCCCCCCCAACGCAGTCTAAGCCACTGTTTCAGTTACCAAACTGCTCACCCACCGAGGCCGGACTTCCCTGTCTTGGTGTAATTCCCAGGAGAGCCAAACACACTCTGTGACTTTCTGAAGGACCTTTTGTCTACCAGGATGTGAGAGGTTTAATAATACTGAGCCGTTCATCTTTTGAGGCCGTGGGAGGGAGGAAGGTGGCAAGGGCTGATCCTGTGCCCCTCTAAACTCAGCTGCAAGCAGGGAGGCTAGAGAGACGCAGCCTTGCCGGGAGCCAGAAGCCCCAGGGGGAAACCCAGACCTAGAAGCAGGATCTCTGGACCGAATCCTCTTTAGGGCTGTTCCAGTTCTGCCACCAACTGGCTGAGTCACCCCAGAACTACCCTGTGCCTCAGTTTCCCCTTCACAAAACGGAAGAAAACGAGGCCCCACCACGGGGTCTCCAAGCTATCAGGGAGGTCACAACAGCAGTAATTGAGATTTGAACTCGGTTCTTTAGAATCTAGTTCCAGCGTCTGTGAGAGTACTGATACCAAAGAACCACAGACTTATGCAATGGCAGGGTTCAGGTCGTTCATTAAGTCCATACTGGGCACTGACTCTGCACCAGGCAGTTGGCTGGGAGCTGGGGAATACAGCCCCCCAAACCACAAAGTCCCTTCCCTCCAAGAGTGTTTCTTTCGGGGATAAATCACAAAGAGATGAATAAAGACAAGCAGACACAAAGTCATTGGGAGGGCATGGGGTGAGGGGCACAAGGGGATGGGAGATGGAGTGAGGTGTCCTCTGACAGAAGCCAGGAATAATCCCCCAAGACAGAGAGGAGGAGGTGGGGGCGTTCCAGGCCCGGGCACAGGCTGCACAGAAGCAGAGGGCCAACAGCCCTTCCCCGCCTCCACTGTCCTCATCCTCTTTTCACCACGAGGCTTCCTTTGTGGGGCTGTTCCTGTGAACGCACATGTGACAGACAAAACAAGTCTACTGAGGCCTAGAACAGTGTCCAGTCCCGGTGAGTGACAGTCTCCAGAACCATCTCAATACAAGGTACCAGAGCTGGCCAAGGGCCAGGGTGTACTATTGTGCAAACATTTCTTTTATTAATCCTATTATCAGCAGCTAAAGGAGTAGGGCCCAGAGAAAGAACTAAGGAATTATAATATCACACGGATGTTTGCATCATGAATGTTATTCATTGGCTAAAAGATTAAGGCATGAGATTTATAAATCACCTAGAAGTGACCCAAAGCAGTATGGATACAGGAGTGTTTCTGAATCTTACTGCCAGAAGGCCCAAGTTTGAATCCTGCCTCTGATAGCTGTTCCCTGTGGCCTTGGGCAAGTCCCTTCTCTTGGCTGGGTCTCAGCTCTTCACCCATAAAACGAAGGAGATGAGAAGCAGTTTGGGAGCATGGAAAGAACGTTAGATTCACCAAGACACTTCCCAAGGACTCGGGATGGGCGACGCAAACCACGTCCACAGGAAGAACCACAGAGTCTGAACGCAGATGGAAGCAGACAAGTCTCACTTTTTTGTTTTTTCTTTCTCGTGGCTTTTCCCTTTTGTTCGGATTCTTCTTTCACAACGTGACTAATGTGGAAATGTGTGTAACACAATGGTACGTGTGTAAACTATGTCAGATAGCTCGCCATCTTGGAGAGGAAGGAGCAGAGGAGGGAGGGAGGGAGAAAAACTTGGGATTCAAAATCTTACCAAAAAGAATGTTGAAAAACTGTCTTTACATGTCATTGAAAAACAAATAAAATACTTTTACGGAAAACCAAGTAAAAAAGAGCATTGGATTTGAAATCAAAGGCTCTGGGTTTAAATCCTCGCTCTCTCCTTTCCACTGCATGACTCAGATGAGCTCTGAGGCCCCTTTAGGCCCTATAACGCTCTGTAGAGTTAGACTCTCTACTCCATGACCAGGTTTGGCTTTGCCCAGCCCCACCCCGTCTTCTCCCTTCTTCCAGGCCCATCTTCCATATCTAGGGCAGTGGTTCTCAACCTTCCTAATGCTGCAACCCTTTAATACTCATATGTGGCCATATCTGCATGTGGGCAAAACCGCCTGGAGATGGACAGAGGAGCGGTGTCTTGGTTCCTAAGACCATCGGAAATAAGTGTTTTCCAATGGTCTTAGGCGATCCCGTGACCCCAAGTCCCAAAGCCATCTTAATTGAAAAGCAGACAATCAATAAGCAGAAGTCCAAAGTCACAAACATGGCGGGAGTGTGGACCGACATTGACATAGGGCTCTTAGGCTGCCGCTTACTGTATAATCATTGTCTCATATCATCCTCACAATAACCCTGGAAATACAACTGACCATAGGTCATCATACCCATTTTACAGGAAGGACCTGAGGCTCAGAGAACTTGAGGATTTGCCCATGGTCTCACAGCTTGGAAATTCTGGGAGCTAAAATTGAACCCTGGACCAGTGCTCTTTGTGTGATACTTCTAGGGAAGCAAATGCTGGTCCTTTAGGATTATAGATTTAGAACTCAAAGGGACCTCAGAGGGCACTAAGTCAACATTCCCTCCCCCATTCCACCCCCTGCCATTTTACAGATTGGGAAACAAGAGCTCATGAGATGTGAATTGATTTGCCTGAGGTTACTCAGTATGGGTCAGAAGTGGCATTTGAACCCAGATCCTCAGATCTGATCCAATGTCAGGGCTGTTTCTACCATCCCACAATCAAAGGACTCAGACTTGTTTTGTTTGGTTCTAGAGGGAAGCTGCAGTGAGCCCAATTTAGACCAGATGAAAGGAAATGTTTGACAAGTGGAATACTTGACAATTCTTGATGATTGGAATTGTCCCAGCATGGACTGGGCCACCACGGGGAGGAATGGGTTTGACCACTGAGGACTCCCTGCAAAGCGCAAGACCCTTGGCTAGGTGTGTTTGTACAGGAGCCAAAAGTGTTCTGGTATGCAGACAGGCTGAAGTCCCATCTTACGCTGAAATTTTCTGAAAAAGTCTGGTTGTTTAATCCCAGGAAATGGCTTTTAGTATACTGACCACATAGGGGGAACAATGCTACAAATGGTCAACAGGGGGCTCCCAAGTGACAAAGTCAAATGGAGCTGTTGGCTGCTGGTCACTGAGCCAGCTGTCAGGACAGAGGGTGTTTGGACCACCTCAGAGGACAGATGTGATTCTTAGAAGGTAAAGGGATGCACTCTTGATCAAGCAGGAAAAGTCAACACCCAAAGAAGTCTTTGCCAGTAGACATCAAGTCAGAATTTGGGGGTTCAAAAATGATCAGGTTTGGGGTGGCTAGGTGGCGCAGTGAATAGATCACCGGCCCTGGAGTCAGGAGTGTTTGAGTTCAAATCTGGCCTCAGACACTTAACACAAAAACTAGCCGTGTGATCTTGGGCAAGTCACTTAACCCCAATTGCCCTCCAAAAAGCAAAAAAAAAAAAAAGAAAAGAAAGATCAGGTTCAGGGGAATTTCCACCTGGGGTCAGAGAATAAAGTTAAAGTCAGGCTGGTGTTGAGGTCTCTCAGTGTGAGATAAAAAGGATCACAAAAAGGCCAAATGGGTGTAAACAACTGCTTCCCATGTGCTGACCACCTCCTTTGCATCTTTGTAGAGAGCTGAGCAGCCAAAGGCAGCCAGAATTTAATAATTGATTTCTAAGGTGCCTTATGTTCCTAAAGCCCTTTATGCACATCATCCCATTTTCTTCTCCCACCTGTCACTAGGACATCTACCATAGTCTACCTTGTACCAAAGAGAAAGCTCCGAGAGGTCAGGGACTTTCTAAAGGTCTGGTTTTGATATCTTCCCTGTTGGTCTGTTTATGCTCAAGGCCTTCACTGAGAGCTTTCTAATTTCCGACTTTCTCTTTGTTTTCTCCTATTTCTCACTTTCAGACTCCTCCCCTTTGATGGCAGTTTCCTAGCCTCTTCCCATGCTCTACAACTCAAGGTTCACAAACCTTGTTCCCTTCTCAAGTGACCTTTAGGGGGATGGAACTGGCCCCAGTTGGTGCAGTTTGAAGAAAACTTGAGCAAGGACATGAATGAGCTGGAGAATGTCTAGAGGAAGGTAAAGGGCCTTGAGTTCATTTATTCTATGCCAGGCACCGTGGAAGAAATGGAAGCTTGGATTCTAATTTAGGAAGAGAACACAAGAAAGGAAGCTGGGAACTCTTGGATTCCCCTATGGATTGAGGTCATAGGGAATGGGCATGCTTACCCTGGAGAAAAGAAGGCACCGGGGAGATAGAAGTAAGGAGGGCAGGTATTCCAGGCACCCTGGGAAAAGGTTAGGAGAGCATAAATGGAATACCATGTAGCAGGAACACAATTAAGCCAGCAAACGACCATTTTGTGAAAGCAAGAGACAACAGCCTGATTTGGGAGGGAGGAAAAAGAAATCCATTGGAGAAATATTCTGGAGAAAACATGCATGCCTTTAGATCACTGGGAGATGCCAATTTTGTACGTCTCCCAGGGCTAAGAGCCATGATTCATAGTTAGCATCCTTCATGGAGTATCAGCTCTCAGGGTGTGCATAGGCACTTCTCTCCTTTGGGATCCTCTCTCCTTCTCCCTCTGAATCACCCCCACCCCGGCCACTGCTGAGCAAAGCTAAGCTCTAAGGTAGTTGAGCCATCCCTATGAGACTGTCAGGCTGCGGGAAGGTTCCAGTCAGTAGCCTCACTCTGAGCAAGCAGCATCATCCTGACCGAGAGCCAGAGACTTTCTTTGCAAACGAGCTGTTGGAAGGAAGACTCGGGCCCAAGCATCAGCTTTGCTGTTTTAATCCATTTCCAGGAAATGAATTTTGCAGGGGTTTGGGATGGCAAGCATCCATGGCACGCAGGGTTTCTGTTCCCAGACGCTGCCGCTTCATCCATCCCCAAGGAAGCTTGCCAGCTGTTAGAGGACCCCGAAAGTCAGGGTCAAAAGCAGACAAAGACCACCTTAGCCAGAGGGAAAGCAAAAGCACCAGGCTCAATTCTGGGTCAGAGTTTTCCTGAAAATAAGACCAACACCTTTTATATAAGCTGGGGGAAAAGAGGGATCGTGTGTGTGTCTATGTGTATGTGTGTATAAGTGTAAGTGCATGTATGTGTATGTGTATGTGTATGTGAATGGGTGTGTGTGTATGTAGGCCACCTTGACTTAGAAGCAAAGCCTCACAGAGTAATTCTGGCTCAGTAACTGCAGCATTGGGAGTCACTCCTGCTATCTACTTCTTGTGTGACCTTCACCCTTGTGGGCCTCAGTTCCCCCCTATGTAAAATAAAGGTTTGGCAAGCTTGGTCCTGAAGAATGTCTGAGATCATGCCTCCCTCTCTTCTTTGTACAAGTGTGGGGGAGGGAGAGCATGGAGGTGGGCACTGGGTAGTATGGAACCCTGTAAATGACTTGTGGATAGAGTACTGCACTGGGAGTCTGCAAGAATTTGTTTCAAACCACGCCTCAGACTGTTACTAGCTGTGACATCTTGGGTAAGTCACTGACCTTCTTTAAGGCTCGGTTTCCCCTTCTGTAAAAAAGGAGTTCAGACCTTGTTAGATGGCTGCTAAGGCCCCTCCCAATGTGAATGTAGAACCACATGCACTATAATAGGACAATGGATTTGTCTCCCCTCCCCCAGTACTTTCTTTTTCATTCTGTTACAAGGGAGAGAGATGGGAGCAGAAGATATTGGGAAAAGGAAGAAAAAAAGAGCCATCAGTACACTTTCATTTGAAGTGAGTGGTTTGCACTGAGTGGATTCCAACCCTTTGAGCTCTGTCATCATTTTTTTAAAATGTGCACTTTCATATGACAAGTCATGTCATCTCTCCAGCCTCAGTCTCCTCATTTGTAAATTTGGAATATGAATATTTGTGAGAGGCAGCATTTAAACAGATAGAGAGTGAGCTTTGGAGGCAGGAAGACAACCTTCGTTCAAGCCGTGTGCCTTTGGGTAAGACACTTAAAACCCTAGTGCCCTCGATGCCTCTCAATAATAATTAATGTTTGCATAGATATGTGGTGGATCTGTATTAGTGAAAAGAGTTTCCACAGTGGGAGTTCAATATAGCAAATGAAATTGCACGTTGAGAACAAAATCAAATAATGAAAGTAATATTTGGATTATTGCTCAGTGTTTTCAGTTGTGTCCAACTCTCCTGACCCCATTTGGGGTTTTCTTGGTAAAGATAATGCAGTGGTTTTCCATTTCCTTCTCCAGCTCATTTTATAGATGAGGAAACTGTGGCAAACAGTGTTAAGTGACTTGTCAGGGGTTGCAGAGCTAGTAACTGATACCAGATTTGAACTCAGGAAGATGAGTCTTGCTGACACCGAGCTTGACACTTTATCCACTGCAGCACCACCTAGCTGTACTCCATGAAACATCGTAACCCCACAGTTTTCCCATCTAAATTAAACGGTCCTAATAAGGCACCTCCCTCCTTAATCTAATAAGATCATTTATGTAAAGAGCTTTGGAAACCTTAGGTCCTATTAAAATGTAAGCTATTGTGGCGCGCGCGTGTGTGTGTGTTTGTGCAAAGCTGTGTTTTTATAGGTGTCCGAAGAGAAAACTCTCTGGCCAATGTAGACCACTCAGAACCCACCTCAATTTCTGGTCTTAGACAGTTGACTAGGACATGCAGAGGCTGAAAATAGCAGCAGAGACTGACCAGGGATTTCACAAGGATAGGGAGTCCCCAAGTGAGGAAATTCCCTCTACCAATGCAGGTTAGCACCTTCCTGCAAATTCCAGTCTTAGACTTGGAAACCAGAGGATCCTGGGCTGAAATCTAACTGCTGATATGAAGGTGAATGCACCGATGGATTGGTTTTTGTTTGTTTGCTTGTTTTAAACAAGAATGCAGGCTGGGACTGCTTCATTCTGTCTTGGTATCCACAGAGCCCAGCACAGAGCCAGGCAAATTCTAGGTGGTGTTCAAGCAATCAGCAAGCATTAATTAAGTGCCTATATGCTGCACATTCTGCTGGGGATGAATTTACAAGACAATATCAGTCCGAAAAACTGGATCAATCTTTGCTCTCAAGGAGCTCACATGTGAAAATACATTGAAGTGAATCAAAGACCTGCTTTACAGATGTGGAACCTAAGGTTCAGAGATAGTACATGGTACTTCAGGGTCACAGTGTGAAGTGGGATCTGACTGAGCTTGCTGTCCCAGATCCTCTTTTCTTTCTTACTTCCCAAGAAGGCGGGTGCTAAATATTGGCAAGGACCACAGGGTAGGATTAAAGGACCTTAAGGAGGGGGGCAGGGAGAAAGAGAAGTGATCTCTGTTTAAACCAGAGATGGGGAACCTGCTTGGAGTCTACATGTAGCCCTCTAGGTCCTCAAGTGCAGTCCTTTGACTGAATCCAAACTTCCTAGAACAAATTCCCTTAATAAAAGGATTTGTTCTGTAAAACTCGGACTCTGTCAAAAGGCTGCACCCAAGGACCTGGAAGGCCACACTTGGCTTCAAGGCTGCAGGTTCCCCACCCCTGGTACACAAAGAACATTTAACCGTAAAGAATTCTTTTTGTCGGGCACAATTTATTCTCATTATATTTTCTGTGGGGGGCTTTGAGTTGGAGAAACTGTTTCATTTGCATAGGAATTTCCCACCACCCTAGAAAGGACCTCTACTATGTTCCCCCTCTTTCCCCTCCAGTTTCCACATTCTCAATATAGCCAGGCCCGCCCCATTTTCTGGGCTTGAGGCAGGACCCAAGGGGACCCTCTTGTTCAAACACAGATGGATGGGCCGGCCAATCCTGCATCCCACAGACGGAAGAGCAGATCAGCCTGGAATGCTCAAGGCAGAGGGGAGCTGCCACGTGGAAGGTTTAACATAGTTTAACTCCATTTACAAATGGATGCTTGAGATCAGTCTCCTTGGAGTCAGGTGAGTCTACCGCAGCTGGATGGATGGAGAAACTGAGCCTCAGAGGATGCTGGCAAACCCTCGCCAACATCCTGGTCAGCCCTCTGTCTGGCTGGTGGTGGAAAGGGCTCCACCCACAACGCCTTTGCAAAAGTGCAAACAGCGGTAGGGGTATCAGCCACCGCTGCGGGGGCTACCCCGGTGCGCAGGTTCGCCTGCTATCCGGTGCGCCATCGATTCAGCATCCCTGAATCACCGTCCGCCAACCAGCGAACGGCCGCTTGGTCTTTGCCACGCCCAGCTACTCCAGGGGGCCCTCTACAGACAGTTCCACAGCCCAATAGCCACCCCGACTACCGCCCACCTGCCGAACAGCTGCCCACTGGATCTAGGAGCCCTGAAATCAAGGTCTACCAAGCCATTAATGGCAGCTTGGACCCCTCCCTGCCCAGCTGCTCCAAGAGGGCCCCTCCTGACAGCCCGACAGAAGCTGGGGTAACCAGACGGACCCCTAATCAGCCAACAACCGCTCGTTGAACTTAAGGTCCGCACACGGCACACAGACCTCCGCGAGTCCACAGCGGGGCTGACCCTGGGAACACTCCTGCCCAACTAGGTCTTCTTGTATCCCCCCTGACACATCTCTCTCCCTCCTTCCCATCCATGTCTTAGAAGGGAGCACTGATAATCCCATCCTCCCCCCCCCCCCCCCGCCCGTGTTATTTCTTTCTTTGGTCCTATTCCACAAAAAAAGGCTTAAGGATTGATTCTGTGTTGAATTGAGGTCCTGTCCAAAACAGTGCCAGCTAGGCATTGCAAAAGCAAACACAAAACAGGCCTTGCCCTCATGGAGTTTACTGGGCCTGGGGATGGGGGGAGGGGAGAGAGGGGGAGACACCATGTAAGAGCATTAGGCCAACACCTGGTTCTTTGATTATTTGGAGACTGGAGAATGGGATCAGCAAGGAAGGGGCATAGCACTGAGGTCTTTGTTTTTTCAGGAATTTTCCACCCCACCCCCCATCGTAGGTCAGGCTTCTTTCCCTCTAGCCACCTTTCCCACCCATCCCACCCCAGAACACAAAGAAAAACAGAGACCCTACTGCAATCGAGAGTCAACCCAAAGCATTTCTCCCCCTGGCAGATCCGGGGGTCGAGGGCCCCAATTCAGAACCACGGTGAGTTGAAAACGATTTATTTCAAGTTAGAAATAAGTGAAAATAAAGACGTCATTCTCTCCCCCCCCCCCCCATCCAAATTCCTGGACATCCTGAAATCTCTGTCTAGAGAGCCTTTGGTGGCCTGCGGACCCCAGGGTAGGAGATGCTGCTTTCCTGGGAACTCTAAGTAGGTCAGCTGGCCCAAATGTATGGAGTGTATGAAGAGAGTAAGGAGAGACAAGCCAGGAAAGGTAGATTGGAGCCAGACTGGGGAGGGCTTTCTATGTCACATCTGGCTGCAGCTGTTTCAGCCAGACCTGGGTTAAGCCCTTTGTAAAATGGGGTGGTGGGGTTTCTGTTCTCCAGCTTAAGAAGCCGAACTCAAAGGGAGGGGTGCCTGTTTAGCCAGGGCCTTTGAGGCCAAGATCCACCCAAGCCTAGGAGCTGGCCATCTTGGGACCAGAATTATGGTGGGGGTGAGGGGAGTCCTGGAGGAAGGAGCCAGGGAAAGGTCTTTCCCCACCCCCACCCCCAGGCAGGAGGATTAGACTCAGGTGGAATCACAAGAGGGCGAGGAGGGAAAGGAGGAAAGGAAGGGGAGGGGGGAGTGCCGGCAGATAAAGCCCAACATTTGCCCGCTCCTCAGATCAGTTCAAGGCTGCCCAGACTGCTGGAGGACGGTGGGAAACTCCAGTTTGGAAATGGGAAATCCTTTTGGTTTCCAAGGCTCTTTGCACCTTTCCTCCCCATCTCCAAAGGGCAAAACCGAGAATTCTTATCCGTTCCCACACACAGATATTAAACAGATTAGAAAGCTGAGGCTCTGGTGGTGCAGTGACTTGGCCAGGGTCACACGGCTAGGCAGTGGGAAAGCAGAACTCAAACTTCGGGTTCCAGACTCAGCGCCCAGCACTGTCCGCCCTCCCCGCTTCCCGCTCGCACCCTCACCCCAGCAGCAAGCCCCTCTCAGATCCCTGGGATCCCCGCAGCGGCAGCTGTGGCTCACACTTACCCAGGACCAAGCAGACCAAGCCGACTAGAGGTCGACTCAGGGGTGTCCGCAGCAGAGCCATGACTGGACGAGACCCTCTGGTCAGACGGAAAAGAGCTTGGCTCCCCTCAACCTCGGGCAGCCTCCGCAGCAGCAGCCACCCGCCCGTCCGTCCGCAGGAGGGAGGAGGAAAGAAGGAGGAGGGAAGGAGGGAGAGGGCGGGGCAGGGGGAGGGGGCAGCCACTGAAGGCAGCCCGAGCAGGGGCAGGAGGGGAGCCTGACAGCCCCGCGAGCCAACCACCAGCACCCGGTTGGAGGGCTCCACGGGGAGCAGCCCTAGGCAGGCCTGGCGGGGGGCCAGAAGGAGACTGGGCTGGGGGTGCAAGTCACCTGGGTCCGCGGTAGGGGCTGGCAGCTACTCCAGCCGCGGCCGGACCCCCTGCCCTTCCACCCAGCTCCCCTGGGGCTGGGCTGGGGGAAGGGAGACACACTTAGTTTCCAGGGGCGTGTCTAAATTTAAAGAGGAACCTGAGTTTCCCAAAATAGCTAAGGATGGGAGTGCGGGGCTGGAAGAGGGGAGGGGCGGGACAAGACCGGCAGCGCGCGGGACACGCCTTGGCACAGTGGGCATCCCCTTGAGGGGCAGGCTTGGGGCTGCTGTACTGGCCTGCGGTGAGCGGTGAGCGGCGAGGGGCGAGGAGCGGGACGGGCACCCGGCCCGCTGGAGCACACTCTGCCCTTCCTTCAGGCTCATGCCAAGGACAAGAAGCCCTTCCCCAAGCACACCCCTCCCCCTGTATAGACTTTGTTTTGTATCTGCCTGAGTCTGGCCTCACCGCCCGGTTCTTCCACTCCTAAGCTTCTTGGGGGGCGTGGAGGGATCGGTGGGGGGTTTGGGTGACAGCTGGCACGTGGTAGGGGCTTGATAAAGGACGATTGATTTACGGATTGAATGTTTCTTGATATGAATGAGGCTCCCAGGCGCCAGGTTCCCTGGGGCATCCGTGCTGAGCGGGGGCATCGGCCCTCAGCTCTCTCCTGCCCTCCTGTGGGAGCGGCCGAGGTAAACTTTGGCTTTCGGAGCCCTTCAGAACCCGGCCTACGTGCTGAGTGCTGGGGACAAAAGCTCAAGACAGGCCCTGCCCTCCAGGAACACATATGCGTACACATACAGGGCAATAGGAAATAATAATTAGAGGGAAACCTTCTTGTACAAGTCGGGATTTGAGTTGAAACCTAAAGGAAGCCAGACAGGTCAGTGGGCAGCTGAAGGAGGGAGACAGCCCGAGGCAATGCTCAGGAGGCGGGGGTCACCAGACCTGAGAGTCAGGGAACAAGATGGAAGATTGGAGGGGATGAAGGGCTCCGAAGGCAGAGTCTTTTTGGTTTGTTCTGGAGGCGATTGATAGGGAGCCACGAAGTTTATTGAGCAGGGGTGTGTGTGACAGGATTAGCCCTTCAAGGAGATTCACTTCAGTGGCTGAATGGAGTGAGGAGAGACATATGCAGGTGCCCCCCCCCCCCAGCAGCTGTGATGAGGGTGGGGCAGGGTCAGAAAAGAAAAGGGGGCACATCAGAGAGATACAGCAGAGGGGAAATCCCCTGGCCTTGGCACCATGTTGGATTTGGGAGGTGAGGAAGAGTGGGGAGCCTGAGGGACCTGGGAGGATGGGGTGCCCTTTACAGCATTTTATCTTCTGGAACCCAGCTGGAGATGTCTGAAGGGCAGCTGGGGACGGGAGATCAGCAGAGACTTCAGCCCCTTCCACTCGACTCCCTCGGAGGCTCTCCTACGAAATCCTCCATCCCTCCCTCTTGGCATTCCCACCGGTGTCTCCCACACTGTGATGCTTCTCCTCCTCGGCCCCTCCTTCCTTCTAAAAAGGAAGCTAAAACCATACCTTCCTCTGAGATGACCTCCCATTCACTCTTTGTGACCCCATAGACCGTATTGTCCATGGGGTTTTCTTGGCTTGCCAATTCTACAGATGAGAAAACTGAGGCAAACAGGGTTAAAGGGCCAGCCCAGGGTCACACATCTAATCAGCGAGTCCGGACTTTGCCTTGCTGATCCTGGCTCTCTATCCACAGCACCGCCCAGTCGCCTAATTATCTTCTAAGTCCAGTTAATTGTCTCTTTACAACGTGAGATCCTTGAGGGCAGAGACCACGCTTTTGTCTGGGTTTGGGCCTGACATCTTGTAGGCACCAGACCTAGAGGGAGTGGCCACCCTAAGCCAGCCCCTTCTGTTGGGAGGCGCAGCCTGGAGAAGCCTCTGAAGTGCTAGCCCTAGGGCTGGCACACAGTAGGCACTCAATGAGCCCCTGTGGGCTGAAGACACAGGCGAGGGGCTGGTGCCATGGATGGGAAGGCCGCGTGTCCTAGCAACATGGCGATGCTGAGTCCGTGGCTCTCCCCCTGCCCATTCTCTGCCCCAATACAAACTCCCTGAGGGGAAAGGGGTCACTTCTCCTGTGCCCCCAGAACCTGCTTAATAGCAGATGCTTGATGAATTGATTTTCCTACCCTTGTACACACAGGGCAGAGGGCCTGGCACCGAACACCTCCCCCGACCCCTGCTGATGTCAATTGAGCCTGGGCTAGTCTGGAGAAGGGGCAGGCTCTGCCACCCCCCTCTCCTCCCCAGGCGAAGAGCAGAACTGAGCCCTCCTCAGTGCCAGGCTCACCACTTGGCATCCATCACATGGGTCTCTCGGGGTGTTCCCTGCCCTCCGCCCTCTGCCCGGCACCATCACTGCCCCACTCCTTCACAGACTTTGATGCTCTTGGATTCCCAAACTTCCAGCCGCCCTCCAGTCCACACAAGGACCGGTGGGCTGCAATGGGGCTCTGCTGACCCAAAGGCCTGCTGCCATCTGTTGGCAGCTTAGGGAACTTTCCAGAGGAGGCGCCCACCCCTCCCTTTCTCTCTGAGCGTGAATGGATATTGCTAGGAAGCCATTAAAATGACAGAATGTCCGAGTCACAGCTACCAAGACCAGTCCCTGGGGGCTGAGGAAGCTCCTAACCAAGTGAAGGCTCATGGGCGTCCGGTCTGTTACCTTCACACACTGACCCCACCCCGGTGGCTCTCTCTCCTGGTCACCCCTGATGCTTGAGAAGGGATCTCAGATCACCGCTATGGAGCTGGAAATGGAACATGGGAACTCCTCTCGTTTTAAGAGCAGCAGTGACTTGCCCAAGGCCACTCGGGGCAGATGCACCACTGCACATGAACCCTGAGGGCCTCTCCTTTTGGTCACTTACTTGGTGCTCTGAGTAGCTCCAAAAGGGCCATCAGGGGAGAAAACTGTCTGATTCTGTTCTTGCAGATGGATGTGCACGTTCCCTGCATTCACCAACAGGGAACCCGTGTCCAGTCGCCCTGAGCTTTGGCCAGTACTACCTCTAACCACTGGGACCCGAGATCTGGTGGGTCCGGACCATTCGAAGGCCCGCGCTCGGCCATCTCCCCAAGTGACCCGGGGATTCTGCTCAAGTATTTATGACTGGATTTCTTTAAAATCATGGAACCCCAGAGCTGGGTCATCTACTCCAGCCCACTGCCCCCCTGCGGGGGAGAACTGGTGGTTATTAAAGACAAATTATGGCTTGAGTCTCCTAAGTCATTTTGTCTAATTCCCTAAGGGACACATGTAGATGCCAAAGAGGAGGCAGGCACTGTGGCCTGGCAGGTGGGCAGGCGGCCTGCTAAGCTCTGCAGGCCTCGTGGAAGTCCCAAGTCTACACCCCCTGGCCCTTCAAGGGACAAGCTGGTAAAATTCTACTCGGGAACCCGTCCATGTTCTGGCTCCCTGCTCCCGGACGGCTAGATCAGGACAGCCTCCTGCCCCCACACTGGGAGGTCAGTCTTTCTTACCATCCCCACCTTCCAATCAAAGACTGTTTTGGTCTCTTTGGGTCTAAATGGGAAGCCAGAAATACTTAATGACAAAAGTCTCCGTTATAAATGGGCTAATGTGCCCTTCCTGGTGCTGCTGGTCAGTTCTTCTTTCTGCATCTTAATGCTGATTCTCTGGTTATCATCAATCAGGGCAAGGTCAAAATGGATACTTTACGCCAGAAAGAAAACATCTTTACTACAAAATGTAAGTTAGTAGGCAGTGAGAAGGATCAGGTCTGTCGGGCCAAGACAAGGCATTTTCAAGCCGTGGGGGGCCTGACCTCTTCTTCGTTGTTGTTCATGGTGTGACCTCCAAAGGAGCAGAGGTCAAACACGGCAGCCACACCTTCGCCTAGGTAAAGTGGCTGTGCCCGCCAGCCAATCTCCATGCTGGCAAACCTAAGATTTTCACAATTTCCTTCAAAGGCTGGTAAGCTAATTTATGTTTTAATAAACCACAGCATCCTCAGAAGTGACCACAATACACCAAATGTGGATGACCCAAGTCTAATTTTAATGCAGCAAATGCCCCCTGAAAACTAAACTTAGTGCTCTCCAGTGCCCTTTGGGCAGCGTGCCCAGGACCCCAACCACTCACCAGAAAAGCCCCCAAGACCAAGCAGATGCTCAAACATACCAGGCTGGCCACAGGACAATAGCTCTGAGAACAGCTGGCTAAGCTTTAGGGTGGGGGTGGGGGGGGGACTGAGAACAAATGAGCGGCCAGAGCATCTATACTACCTGACCCAGGCCTAGTAACCCAGTGCATTCAGGCTTCTTGCTAGTGTCGTGCCAGTGGCTCTTCTATCCAATATGGGGAGGGGCCACGGGGGTAACGTGGCTGGGCTCCTCAACAAACACACGCTGAGTCCAACTGTACAAGAAGGAAGTTGACCATCCCAGCTCTCTTGGGAGGCCAGCGGCACTGACCGCTGCTGGCCGGCTGTGGGTGGGGTCTCAACGAGCCCCACCTCTCGCATGGGTTTATCTTCTACAACTTTCTTGGGAGGAGGCTTCAATAAGGTGCCAGGGAAGTCTGAGGGACAAGAGGGAAGAGAACAGTTAAAGATCCCTGTTGCCACTGTTGTCCAGCAGGCCCAGGGGATGCCTTGGCTGGTCTGGAGAAGGGGAGGGGGGGTTGGGGATGAGGGGGGCAGTCACCCCCCACCTCTGGGATGGGGCGTCACTCTGGGCCATCTCCTGAGGCCAGCTCACTCCCTGGCCTGTGACTCTGGTGGCTGGACTGAGTCACAGCTGAAATGCCCAGCATGACTCGCACCTGTGTCTGAGCCATGGGCCCTCCACCCGTGGAGCAGAGGGAAGGCTGTTACCATGTATACCAGGCGCTGCCTGTCCCCCCTCATGCCCTGTGCTAGGGAGTGGCTTCAGCCTTGAGGCCGCTCAACCTAACACCTAAGCTCTTGCTCCCCTTCTCCACTGAGCTCGTGGGCCACTCAGACCCCTAGATCTTTTTCACAACCACCAAACCTCCTCCATTCGACACTTGTCCAATTCATTTTCTTTAACCCAAATGTAAAGTCCCATTCCATTTCAACTGATTTCACAGAGCTCAGCATGCCAACCCATCTTGGGGGCACCATGATGCACAGAGCACAGGCTGGTTGTTAGGAAGGTCTGAGTTCAAATCCTGCCTCAGATACTGACTGGCATGTGTCTTGGTGTCCTAACTGGTAAAATGGGGCTCATCAGAGCCCCTCCCTCGCAGAGCTCTTCTGAGGATCCCATGAGAGGACACCTGTACAGTGCTTAACACAGTGTGTTACACACCATAGGTGTGACTGTCACCCATGGCTCTCCAGCTTTGTGCCACCTCTAAATGACCTGAATCAGCCTCCTACGCTTTAGACAAGTCCATGATGTTGGGCCTGGACTCTTGGTACTCTAGCACACAGGGAGACTGGGCTCAAGGGGCACACCCGGAGAGAAGGGTCAAGTGACTTAACTTCCCCTGGCTGGGCAGTGGGTCAGGTGCACTTAGCCCCAAGCTGCCCTTGGAAGGTTACACAACAGGCAGACTGGCCCTCTGAAGAGGCTGCCAACCACATGCTGCCTCCAAATTCTCTCATTAAGACTGAGAAGGTAACAGCTCAGCTCAGGCTTCCCTGATGCCACAAAGGGCAGGATGGCCACCCTGAGCCTTGGAGTCAAAGGACGAAGCCCGCACCCGCCCCACAGACCCGCGGGTCACCGAACAGGTCCTCCCTGCCAGACCATCTCCTCGGCCTGTCCCTTCCTCCACTCTGGCTTCCTCCTGTTTCTCAGAGGCGAGGACTAGGCTGGCTTGTGGTTCCTCCGCCATACTCTCAGAATTCTCAAGAACTTACTTTGAAAAGTTATCAGACATCCCCCGATGAGAGAGCTCACCTCATAAGAAGAAATGGAGAAATCTAATGAATTCCAATTTTGGATATTTCCTTGGAAGAGAAAAAGCATTTTATCAACTAATTTTAAAAAGCAAGAATCTTATGCAGGTGATGTGTGACAAGGACTTGACTTCAGGGCAATCGATGCCTCGGTTATTTACCCCCTATGAGACTGGGGGCAAAGCCCTTCCTCTTTCTGACCTTCCCTTTTTTCTCATCTCTAAAACGGGAGAGTGGACAAGCCATCTTAAAAAAAAATTGTCTTTTAATTATTTAAAATTTTTTAGAAAAATGTTTAACTTTCCTTCCTTTAGCTGAAGTTGTAAATTCTCTCTCTGTCTAGCCCCTTCCCACCAAGAAGGAAATATACCCCTTGTACAAGTGAAGTCATGCAAAAACCTCTCCATATTAGCTATGTTAAAAGAAAGGAAAAAGTAAAAAAACCCGTTTCAGTCTGTCCTCAGACTCCCTTAATTTTTTCTCTGCAGGTGGACGGCACCTTTCATGAGTCTTTGCATTCTCTGGGGTCACTGAATCACTGACAACTGTGCACACTGTTCTCCTGGCTCTGCTCACTTCACTCTGTATCAATTCATGGGAGTCTTACTATGGTTTTTTTTCTTCTGAAACCCCGCTGGTCATTTCTTACAACACAATCATATTCCATCACATTCACATGCCACAACTCGCTCAGCCATTTCCCAATGGATAGGCATCCCTCCAGAATTTCCAACTTTTTACCACCAACACACACACACACACACTGCTATAAATATTTTTGCATATGTAGTTCTCTTCCCCTTTCTAATGATCTCTTTGGGATACAGATCTAGTTGCAGCATTGCCTGATCAAAAGTATTCCGTTTCATAGCCCTTTGGGCACAGTTCCAAATTGCTCAAGTTCACAACTCCACCAACAATGTATTAGTGTTCCGATTTTCCCACATCCCCTCCAACGCTGTCTCTGTCACAGGGGTGAGGTGGTACCTCTGAGTTGGACTGATCTCTCTAATCAATAGGGATTTAGAGCGTGTTTTCACAAGCTTCTGAGGTTCTAAAGCCCATGATGCCAAGGTTTTTGCACATGGCACACACCCTAGCCTGCTAGCATGCAGGCTAGTGACTTCACAAACCCAACACCTCCAGGTGTCCAGGCGTGAGCTTCTCACCTTGTGGTGCTTCTCCTCTTCCTTCTTAAAGGAGGAGTTTCTCAGGACAGAAGTGGTCATCTCCACTATGGTGGTCAGGGATAAGCTGCTGAGAAACCCTCTGGTATTTGTCCTCACCTCTTGGAGGGCATCGATGATCGTGTCTCTAGGCAGGGACAAAGAGAGAAACAAGATGGAGATACCGCGAGCAGCCAGTCCTTTGACCTCCCTGTCCTGACAAACACAGAGCATGGGCAGGAGCTCAGGTTACCTGCTGACATCAGGGTGCAGACCTTCAAGTTTCTTCAGGAGTCTGGTGAAGCTCTCCAGGTTCAAAGTGTTAGGGGGTATGTACGGAAGAGGGGTCTCTGGTAGTAACTTAACAGGCTTATTCTGCTTAAAACCTTTCTTGACATTCTAGATGGAATGTTCAAAGAAAAAGGTAAACATTTTTGTAAACAAAAGTTACAGGGCGCAATGAAAAAAATCAATTTTGAAATAAATTTGAAACTGTAATAATGAAAAAATGAAAAGATACATAATAAGAATTTCCAGCACATTTGAAGGTTTGCAAAGCTCCTGACAAAAGCGATATCGTTTGATCCTCACAATGACTCTGAGAGGTGCTTCTTATCCCCATTTCATGGATGAGAGAGGCAAAGTGACTCACTCAAGGTCACACAGCTGGGAAGTGTTGATTGTTGCTGATCCTTTGTTAACATGTCTGAGCCCCATTGTCTGGGGCAGGGCTGGCCCATCAGTAGGGCCAACAATTGTGATGGGATATGATGATGCCATAAGAAATGACAAAAGAGATGATTTCAAGGGGGCGATGCAGAGCAACGGGGCCTAACCAGGATGAGTGACCCAACAGCACCAAAAGTTTGGTGACCAAGATCCCAGAGGAGCATTGGACGGGGACGGATACAAGGTCCCGCGAACTTGCAGGCATGGTGGGCATTCTGGCTGCGCACCCTGCTCCCGGAGGGAATGCTTCTGCTGAGAGAGATAATCCAATAATCTGGGGGGACCCTGCTCTTTCTGCCATCACCCCCTTTTCAGCATCACCTTCACATCTGAAGAGGTCTCCAGGTGGCACCACACAGCATAGGCCCCACCCCGGAGAAAAGCCACCATCAAGCACTTACCTCCTGGTCAACAGAAAGAGAAGCGTTTTCTTGCTCAGGCCCAGGAGGCCTCAGCACAGGAGCTGGGGTCAGGCTGGAGCCTTTACTGTCTGTCCTTTTCTCCCAAGCACTGAGGGCAAGCTGGCTTTGGTTCCTGAAGGATAAGGGTGGGGCATTCTCAACAGGGGTTTTAACCAGACGCACACTGACTGACTTCCCATTGATTTCTTTCCCATTCATTTCTTCCACAGCCATCCTTGCTTTGTTAGCTTTTTTAAAAACAAGAGATGCGTACCTGAAACACAAGAGAGGTGTGTGTGTGTGTGAGAGGGGGGGCAGGGAGGGAGAGAGAGAAGGAGGGA